>JAQFVV010000008.1:14714966-14870038 GCA_028023455.1 Epiperipatus broadwayi | reverse complement strand
ATTATTTTTATCTTTCAAAAGGACTTTATTGAATATAACAAGAAAAATGTTACATTTATAACTATTTTACCACATGCAGATGAATTGAAGTTAGTATAAATAAGTTGAAAATTGTAATGGGGGGGGGGGGTAACAAAGACAAAGGATATGCATGTGGTTTACAAATTTGAGTTTACATTATTTTCTTTAAAATATATACATCCAATTAATTTTGTGCACTTGTAAAGCTCTTAGTTGTTTTTTATTAGTCTTTTTTTTTTCTCTATAATTTTGAGCGCTGTTATAATATTGACCAAGTGGCTGTGTACATCTTTTGGGATACAATTTTTTCATCCCTTAAGTGAAGCTGTTCCATTTTGTTCCAGAATGTGTTTGGATGTCTTCTTGGATTATTGTTGTACATGAAGGAGCATCTTGTACACCATAGTGAAAACAATATAAAAGTACTTGCTCGAATATGTGGGTAGCTACCCTTAATAAATGATTGTAAAAGGGTTTGAATGTCACAATTTCTTTGTTTGTACAATGATGGTATGGAAAAACGAATATTATCAAATACAGGGCAGGTAAAAAGAAAATGTTCTTGTGTCTCAGTTTCTCTATGACACAACCAGCATATGTCTTCTGTATTTATGTAATGCCTTCTATATCTACAAAAGTGTAATATTGGCAATGCTTCAAGATTTAATTTGAGTAGAAAATCATAATATTTGGGTTCTAATGACCAGAATTTAAATTTTTGGGTTAGTTGTCTATTATTAATGTTTAAGATTGGTTTTTTATCATTTAGGGAAGAGCAAATTATCTGGTATACCTCCCAATATTTAAATTTATCTTGAGGTGGTGAAAAAATAATGTTTGGGATGTTAAGAATTAGTGTAAGCAATGTTTTCCAATATCGATTGGTTGGTGGTGGTTTATCTGTTGGGGTAATCTTGAAGAACACTTTCATGTATGGAAATAAATAAGCACATGCAGAAATGAGATTTAATGTCTTTTGAATGTTAAAAATATGTATTGAATGTAGTCCTAAACCATTTTGTATTAGAGGAGCTTGAATCCATTTTAGTGAAACCGAAACAATCTTTTTTCCCCACAGCAACTTTCTACATAACGAGTTTATTTTACTAGTAAAAGATTTAGTGTATAGTATTATTGGAGAATAGTATGTGATTCGAGTCATAATTAATAGATTAAACAGGGATACTTTTGAATACAGTGAAAGGTAAGATTTTGAAAGTGAATCAATTATATTTTCTATTTTATTTTTAATTTTGTCTTGTATTTGTCGACGCATTTCTAGATTGCTCAAATAGAAGGGGAATCCCACAAAAGAGCTGGGTTTTCCTTTAAAATGTTGGGTGTGAAATTGTCCTGTATATATTGACCACGCAGAAGATTTATCCATGTTAAACTCCAGCCTGTATTTATTAGTGTATGAATTAAGAATTTTCAATAGAGTTGGGATCTGCTTTTTAGAAGTTAAAAAAAATCGAGACATCATCCATGTAGGCAATATAGGAGATGTTTGCTTTTAGACCAGGTATGTATATGTCTGATAATTCTTTTTCTATCATATTCAGTAAGGGATTGATATAGAAAGTAAAAAAAGAGCACTTAGTGGTGAACCTTGTGGAATTTAACAGTAAGGTACAAAAGAGGGGGAATTCTTACCATTAAGTGTAATATGTATTTTTCGACTTAATAGAAGATTGGTGATTAAATATATTAAGGATCTTGGTATTGTTGTGTCTGCTAATGCTTCAAGGAGTTCAATTGAAATCATATCAAATGCTGATTTTATATCCAGTTGGATTACAACTGGACTATATTTTTTTATTATTTCTGACAGAATCAATAACTGTTTTGAATAGAAAGGCTGCTTGCATTGTAGATGAGCCTTTCTTAGCAAACTGCATTTTAGATAGTATAGGTGTAATATAGGGTTCTATTTTGTCTTTAATGATTGACTCCAGCAGTTTGATACCCAGAGGGCTCATTGATATGGGCCTTAGATTGTTTAGTGTGTTTATTTTTTCATGTGTTTTGATAAATGGTACTAGTAAAATAAGGTATAATCCGTATATATGATGAATCTTTTTTGTTAGAAAGTTTGCTAGATTACACAGATACTGAGCAGTAAAATTTTCTAAATGCTTGAATACAAAGCAAGGTATGCCATGCATTCCTGGGTGACTGGAGTTTGGGGTTGATGCTAATTTTTGAATAAAGTCTTTGGGAGTAAATACTATATCTTCTTCTGGCTCCGAGAAAAAATGGTGCAGGGCTGAATTTTTTCTTCTCTTGAAGTTTGGATTTGAAATGTGTGTAGAGAGGTAGCAACATGTTGTAACCAGAAATTATATCTTCTTGTATTTTAATTGCTGTCGGTATGCGAGTTGATGGCTTTTGTCCCAGTGCCCAGCAAATATAGTGTCTGGACCATGTGTGTGTCTGTGTCAAAAAGAGTTTTCTTTTTTTAATTGCCAGGTATTCTTTAAGTTCTTCAGAGACTGATTTAGAAAGTTTCTTCAGGGCAATCACATTTGAACAGCCTTGTTTATTTGTAGTACTGTTTGTGATTCTTTTGTGTGTTTCATCTACAAGAGCTAGAAGCCTTGAAGGGGCTGGGGTAGCCCTTGTTATGACATCAATTGTATATGAAATAATGTTAACAAAGGCAATCCATGTTTGCACTGGATCCATTTCAATGTCTCGAAGTTTGAAGAGATATATATATATTTCTGAGAATAAATATTCTGGGGTTCAACATGGAAGAAGCACTCTAATTGTGTTTCCAATAGATGTTATTGATCTGTATATAAAATCATTCTTTAGTGAAACAATAATTGCAGAATGATCTGATAATGATGAGTTTTTTTATTGTTAGGCTGATCATGTGATATAGCATTGGTGAGTAGAAGACCAGGTCAATTAATGATGAAAACCTGCCATTATTAAATGTTACTGAATTCTGTGGGAGATAGCCTTCTCCACTCATGAGTGGTATGGCTAGTAAGTGCAACCATTTTGTGACAAACTCATTGTATGACATGTTGAAATCACCAAGTAAAATTAATGGATGTGATGAGGATGCTATTTTGGAATTTATAATTTGAATGACTTTATTAATTACTGTGTGATTTGGAGGTAAATAAACAAATGCTACATTCAATGTAACTATTTTATCATATAATGTTATAAGTAATATGTGTGCATCTATATATTATTTTGAATGAATAGAAGGGGCAGGTTTTCATTACTACTACTCCTGTTCCTGCTGAGGATGAAAATGATGCTTGGGAGAATGCTGAGTATCCTTGATTATTAAGATAGTTAGATGGATTAATCTGAGATTTATTATAAATTTTTGTTTCAAGTAGTCCTAGCAAATGAGGTTGTATAATTTCAAGCCACTTTATTAATTGATAGTTTTTTTCCAGTGAGTTTAATCCACGGATGTTTAATGATGCTATTTTTATATTCATTATAGTTTCACTCAATAAAAACAGAACACACTTGATGTAGTAATTAGATTATAGTTTTATATAGTTAAGATAACTTGCACAAATTATGACAAAGAATTTTTATGTCTGGAGGTTCTACTTCCTCCCTCCTGTGATAATTTTTGCACATTTGTTTTTTTATTGGTGCTGGGGTCTTCATCTGAAGTGTATTCAAACTCGGTATCTGTTGAACTCATATTTGCTTTTCTTATTTTTTTTTTATGATCTAATGTCTGGGGCATATCATCTTCACTAAGATCAATCACTGCTGCATTTTTCTGCTTCATTTGCTTTGCGGTCTGCCTGGTTTTCAGTTGGCAGTGTCATTTATTTTCGGGTCTGTAGGTGGCAGGCAAGGCACTAGATAGTCTATAATATCTTGCGAAGTTTTGTTAAGGGGTGTTTTTGATTGTTCGTGATTTTGGCAATCACTTTTTAATATTTCTTGTTGAGATGGGCTATTTTCTTGTAACACTGGTTTATCCTCGTCATTCCGTGATTGATTTTCAGGTAAAATTGATTCACTTTCGTCATTTACTGATTGCTCTCTGGTGATGTTTAGATCATCTGTTACACCATCATTAATTGGATTATTTTGATAGCAAATTGTAGTTGATTCACTTATCGGTTGAGGAGTGAAATCTGTGTTATTTACTGGCGCATTTCCACATTGATGACTTGAGGTTGCTCTCATATCACAGTGTTTACATTTAAGTTTTGGGCATGCATTTATAATATGCCCTCATTGTTTGCAGTGAAAACATTGCGGTTTAAGTCCATGAATTATTAAGAGTAGCGTCGCTTCGTGATCGGTTATAAGAGTGGGAATATCATTTGGATTTACATTTTGATTTAATTTAACTTTAAAATGATAACTGTTTCCATAGATCGGTATCGGAGTTCCTTTTAAATATATAGGTTGAAAGGCAACAACAACTCCGAACGGTTGCATTAATTTATTGAGGTCATTTATTGTATAGTTAAAGTACGTATTTTTGGTTGTGCCGGTAATAAAATTTTCTCTATATTGGTTAACTTTTACTCAAGCATATTTCTCTAATGTTTTAATTGTTTTATCAAATTTGTTTTTTTGTTCTTCGCTATAGAATTCAATAGCAAGATAGCGAGGATTTGGATGATCTGCAATGCGCAATATAGAATCCCATAAATTATTTGTGCTTAATTCTTTGTATAGCAAATCCTTAGGAAATCTATACAGCAAACAATTTATATCTGTAATTGCAAGGATAACAGACCGGTCAGTAAAGAAACGTTTAAACGACATAAATAGGTCATGTGGGATGGTCATATTAAAGCGTTCAGAAATTTTTATTAGACTTTCATTAGTCCAGATCTCTTCTTCTATTAAGTTAACTGGTAATGGATCAGATTCTGAACTCACATCTAGTTTCATTAGATCATTCATTGTTGAACGACGAAATCTTGAAACTGGAGTTTGATTTTTTTCCACATTCTGAGGAAAATCTCCTTTTTTAGTGGATGCTTTGATTGTGTCAGCATAAGAAATGCTTGCTGCATTCAAAGAGATCGCCATATTGGAGTTAAAAAAAACCCGCTTGCACACAAATTCCTCATCGGAGGAGTTTTCTTAAGTTTAAAAAACTATATATACTGAATATTGGGTTGCTTAGAGTTAATACGGTTTATTTTAAATAAAAAAATTTTTAGTTTTATTATTACTAGAAATATATAATATATCCTACCGATATCTACGATCACCAAACCAGCTGGCGCATCATATTATTATTATTATTATTATTATTATTATTATTATTATTATTATTATTATTATTATTATTATTATTATTATTATTATTATTATTATTATTATTATTATTATTATTATTATTATTATTATTATTATTATTATTATTATTATTATTAACAACATCATCACTGATTAAATATAATCAAAATATAGAAACATTTAATCTGATTACTTCCCTTTCAAATCTATTTAATCATGTTGCTACATCATTAAAGATTACACCAACAGATAGACACCCCCCTAGTACTGGTTATTGGGCTAATCTAATAAAACCACTATTAAGCATAGATAAACTAACCTTCTGTCCCCCTACAAATAAGTATAAATATTGGCAAACATATCTATTAATAAACCAACCAACACTAAATAGTCAAAACAATCCCATTTGGGGCTTAAACATATAGCAACTTGTTAGAAGATTTACATTCTGGAAACTTGAGCTGAAATATTTTGATTTTCTAATAAAGTTTGACTTATGCTTTTTGCCCCCTCTGTCAAAAAGATTTTGAAAATCAAAAACATATATTCTATGATTGTAGGTGTTATAATAATATAGGCATTGCTCTTGCAACTTTTTAACAATATTTAATATTGCACACCTTTTCAAAACCTATACAATAGGAATTTTTGCTAGGATTAGAGCTAGTACAAATTAAGCTTGAAATTATGGTCAAACATGTGATGACTACTATGCCATAAAGTCCTTTCAGCTAAAAAGTTGCAATTAAATTTCAGAAAGTTATTTCTATGAGGTCTTAAGCACAATTTTAAAAGTTTTATGTTTAAAATCATAATTTTTAGAGTAATGCATGAATTAATGCAAATCTATAATGTGCAAAAAATGATTCTGAACACAAATCTATTTTTCTTAGAGTACGATCAGCAGCCTGACCACATTATCAACCCAGTAAATGTTAAGATCATCTGTACTGAACATAATGACAGAAAGCGAAAGGTAAAAGTGGCATGGTTTATTTCTAACAATTCCCATGTAATTAGTAAAAAAGAAAATAGTATTCAACTATCTAAAAAATGGAATATGTAAATTGTTAATTTACATAAATTAGTGTTCCATATAAATTATATAATGCATCCTGAATCTAATAAGTGCAATGAATCTGGCTTCTTTAGACAAAAGCATGCTCATCCATTGTTTACATATATCTATATTGAATAAAATCTTTTTTTAGTCAATGTTCAAAACGTTGAAATAAATCAATTACAATGAAACAATTAGTTTTTTAACTATGTATAGTCTAGTCTAATGCAATAGTGATAGATCTGAGAGTGAAAGATTCTTGGATGGTGCTTGAACATCACATATTCTCCAGAACAATTAGGCAATCGATTATTTTATTATAATTAGTTTGAGAAAAGAGTGATCTCTCTTTTTTACCTGGTGGTTCTTAATATGAGAGGTTAATGATTATTGTCTTAGCAGAATTTTCTGCCAATTGGTTAAAAAGTTATAAAACAATAATAATTTTAAATCATTAAAAATTCAAAGATATATATTAGCCAGTTTTAAAATGTTTTATTAATTGCTGTTAACAAATATTTATTTTTTTAATATAATTTTTAGTTTTTTAGTCTCTATAATTACTTTTAATTTCTGTTCTTCATTGAATAATTAAATGACGGTATTAAAAATGCTACATCAAGTGAGGAAAAATTTTTATGTAATCATTAGTTTATCATCATTATTTATTGTAAAATTGAAGAAATATTTTAAAACATTTATTTATTTGTTTTTTACTTAATGAGTCAGCAGGAAAAGCTACCGTTCCAATTTAACACCTTTGAACCATTAGACCAAGCAAAACACAGTAATAGCGTCTGCTCAGAATTGTTTATATTTTGGAAATGCCGTGTTTATAAAAAAAGAAGAGATCTAAAAATTAATTTATTTAAACGTTTATATATTTTTTAAATAAACACTTTTTTTAAGAAATGGTATAATAATATGTTATAAATTGTATGTATTATATGCATAATATTTATGTAAATGAATGTTGTTGTTGCTTTTTTGCCTTATATTTATGTAGTAGATATTATTAATGCTAGGTATAATTTAGTGCAGTCTACTGGCAACATCGATTCGCAATTAACGAAATACAGTATGGACAAACTAATGACACTTCCCAAAATCCAATCCCAATAATTGTCTATGGAAGTTCAGTCCCAAGAATTCATGGACTAGTCTAAAATCCACGAACAGAATTATTTTTTACTTTCCACTATAACATTACATACATAGAAAATTTTCTACAGCTAAAACCCAAAACTGCATGATGCAGTTGAATAAGTCACCTTTTCTACTTTTGAGAACTGTAAAAGAACCAAGATACCTGATCTAGTATTAAATATGCCAGCAAGAAACGCCAACCCAACAACTCAAATATATAATAAGAACAATATAAGCTTTACCACAATTAATATCCTTGGTCTAAATTCACATAAAAGAGTTTCACAACTACTTGACTTTTGGAGAATCACCACAGTGATGTATTTGCTCTTACAGAAATAAAGATCTTAGCATCTCAATCAGCTATCATTAATGCTCTAAATAAGAATTATATCTTTAGTTCTAAACCAAACATTGGATCGGTTTAAGGTTTAGACTTCTGATAAGTACATATATCCTATTAACAAAATTAATCATAATATACGTATCTATTAATGCAATCATTCTCTCCTTTAATCAGAAATTACAGCAATTTTATCTCATAGCTCTTCCAGTACACTTCTTGTTTAAACATAAATCTTACACAGGCTTGCAATAACCATCCTTTGCAGTGACTTCAACTGCTCTTATGATGAGCTAATATTTGCATTTCAACTCAAACTCAATCAATTTGCTTTGCTACCACTATCAACCCTGTAGCCTTCAGGTACTGGTTCATTTGTCAGAGGTTCAAAGTTCATCTCTCATTGATTCTTTTTTGCATTTCCATTCAAATTTCAAAACTTCAATCCACTTTGCCAGTGTCTCTTCTTCTGATCATGGTTATTTAACTCTCAAACTAAATGGATGTCAAAATAACATGCCAGTCTATAAGTTGACATTTAAGTAATGGATTCCTATGGAATTTAAATAATGGTGACTTTTATAAAATAATCATTGCAGATTATTATTATTATTATTATTATTATTATAATAACGTGAAAGCTAAACACCTTCAAACAGATACACTTTAAAAATGCTTAAGTGACAGCCAATCAGATGGAATAATGGCATCACATGGGACTCCAAGTTTTAAAACACAAGCCAGAACTATTAGAAAAAGATGGATTTATTATTATTATTATTATTATTATTACTACTACTACTACTACTATTATTATTATTATTATCAGCTGCACAATCTCTCTCTGATTGAAACTTGATTGATCTTCAAAAACTTTTTAATAAGTGCTGTTGTGATCAATTAACAGACTGCTGCTCAAATAACTGTAAAAGAATGTAGTGAAGACATTGACTCAACTTTATAAGCTATTTTCAAATGAACAATGTAAAATATCTTATCTATAAACTACAAAATGAAACAAAACAGTTTAATTCATATTTTATAACCAAAATTCTGTAACACTTAAGTATAAGAAGGAGCTACTGTAAATTATGCAAAAGCTCTTTTATCTCATACCATTGGCACAACTATTTTATCAAAGAATGGCATTTCCCTTTTAGGCTCCAAAATCAACATGGAATCTCTTGAGCATCTAAAATCTAATCTAAAAGCAATTGGCCAATATCAGAGTACAGTGACTAACTTCCTAAAAAAAATTAGATCACTAAGCTGTAAATATACAATGAAATTATGCACTTTGGAAATATACTTCTTTAACAGCAGATCTTAATCAAGTCAATGCCTACACACAGTTTGGCTACATCATTATTTCTATCCTATAAGTACTACAATCAACTATGTTTGAGTAAACTGAATTTCCCCAATCTTTTTATCAATATCATATTTTGTTTTAGAAACAAATCAAATGTCTTCTCCTCCTTTGTAAATAACTTGTATTTTATTATACTTGAGAACATTTATAAGAAAAAATTGCACAATTTTTCCTTATCCCCTCCTATGAATTAATTCTTTCAAAACTCTCTATTTTGCATTATGCAGTAAAAAGTCGCTATGCACTCAAGCTATTTTTTTAGTACAAGAATTGTATCTTCTTGAAAAGAGAACAAAATTATATTGCATGCCAAGTATATTTTAAGGATGCTTTCTATTTACTGTTCAGCACACAACATAAAATTCTACCTGAATATAAATATCTGACAATTGCTAGAACTATTTTGTAATAGATCAAATAAATAATTACATGCATCTATTCACATTTTTCAAATGTAGTGCAGCACTTCACTTAATCACTGCTTGCATTATTGCCATTAGCCTTTATACAGATTCTCTAATTAAGGAAATTGAACAAACATAGAATATTTTTTCTTTCCTTATGGTGCCTGTCATATCCTTTATTAACAATATTCTGACATTCTTCAAAGATCTCTAGAACATTTCCCTGTTGTGCATATTCCAAAATTCCAAACATTGACTGAATCCATAATACAAGTTCACAAATCATCTATGTGGTAGCTGCCTACAAGCTGTAAATTCCCATCATTATTCATAGATAACTCTTCATACTTTCTTGGCATTTCATTCACTCTGTTTAAAACAAAATTAAGTCATCACATGAACTCATCTCATCATGAACACTTTTAGCAAAAAAATGAAAGCATTCTTTCTAAAATTGTTTTTTTCCATTGTGAAATTTCATATAGTGAAATGCTATTCTGGGAAAATACTTATAATCATGGATATTAGGAAGTTCATGTCTATAATAAAAGCATACATCTGGGGTTTATATCAGGATCACATGCTAAGGAGGCTTCAATTTGACCTGTCCTAGACTTTTTGTAACCTATATTAAAGCCAAAATGTATATTGGCTAATCCAATTCTAAATTCATCTCTGCCTAATATCATTGTTTTGTTTCATTTCCATATGTCAGGTGATCTTTTTTCACAGCATTCTTTCAGCATGCTGATTAATTAGGACAATATAATATCAAATATTTTGTTAGCATCTCATTTAGAGATTTAAAGAAGATAATTTATTCTTCTAAACATTCTTGGAAACACATTTCTGGTCACTAAAACTCTAACCAAGTTCCAAAATCTTTGTGTTCCTCAGTCATGATTAAATTTTTTATTTAATCTACTACAAAGCACAATTCTAATGAAAATACTTTTGATTAACTGATTCAAACTAAATCTCAAACTCAAATTTGTCTTTTGCAATAAAAGTCCAGAAGAAATGCTACACATTTTTCAAAACCTACTCATATTTTTTATTCTATATCTATTTATGTTTCACAAACATACAGAAAATCTAAGCAATTTCTTAAAAAAATATGTAAAACACATTCATTCCTATGGCTTGCATGTTGCTCCATTATATTTGACAACAGAAAGTACAACATACTCAAAACAAATAATAAAGAATGATTTAAAACATACTTATATTCCCACAAATTCTTATCCAGGAAAATCACAAACAAAACTTAATGGTCTACAATTTTTTTTTAGTTGTGCAACATCATCACTTGAGCTTTTTCACAAGAGCATGGATTCTTAAAATAATTATTGATTAGAACAGGCAAAACTCTCCATACATTAGTGCCACTCAGTCCCAGAGTAATCAATGGATGCCAGAAGGCTTGTGCATAAAATTCACATCTACTTCCTACTCATCCAATATCCCCAGACAAGTTTCTGGCTTGTGGCCTTTGTCTGAGAGCACTGCACCTAGATCTTAGGATCTAATGCAACTCTCCAGCGCCACCTTTTATCTCTACTTAACTACAAAACTAAGATAATAAAATTGAAAACACAATAATATTTTCAATCTAAGCTCAATAGCCTATATAGTCATATGGGTCTTAACTCAGTTCAGTACCCATACATTATGGTGTCTTTGGCTCTTTAACAACCATAGCCACCACTATCCTATTAGGCAGAATTGGTGTTAAACCACTAAACATACATATGATCGCCATTTCTTATGCTTGCACATAACTGTTATTAAAACAGGCAAAACTCTCCATACAGTAGTGTCACTCAGTGCCTAAGATCTAGGTAGTGCTGTCAGATCCAAGCTCCACTGATGAAGACCATAAGCCAGAAACTAGTCTGGGGATATTGGATGAGTAGGCACTAGATGGGGATTTTATGCACAAGCCTTCTGGCATCCAATGATTACTCTGGCTGGCACTGAGTGGCACTACTGTATGGAAAGTTTTGCCTGTTTTAATAACAATTATGTGCAAGCATAAGAAATGGTGATTGTGTGAATTATAGATTAGTTAAACATTTACTTATATGAACTGCCACATCCTTCTTTTGGTTCCACTTTCAAAAATTGGACAACACATTGTATTGATCAACTGGGGATATGTTATGGTTTCATCATATATTTGTCTTTGTAAACTTTTTCTTTGTACATATGTTAATTTTATTTATAATAAGTTATCAAATAAAAAAATATTTTATATATATATATGAAATAAAAAGGCATCAAGGTGCATTAATAGTGAATTTTCTGTTGTGCCTATAGTTTATATTTTATTTGAGTCATATGAATAAACTTGGAACAAATTTTAAATGTTCTAGTCAAGTTTAGGATTTTCTGGTAGTTAGCACATAGCCTACAAAACTAGTTATATTATTTTAGTTGGTTCTAGTTATGTGATTTTCTTCAGGTGGTTAGCACATAGCTTACAAAACTAATCATATAATCTTGATTAGTAAATAGGTATCTAAATAACTTTTGCTAAAATATTAAACAAAAATAAAAACAAATAAATACTTACCATTCAATAATTAACAAATCTTTACAGTTTGTCTATGAAGGCTATTAGAGAGGTGCCAGACATATTTAAAATGTTTACTTACATGTGTGACATCTGACTCTATCTTTTAGCAAATCTCTGACTTACTTATGTAGACTGCTGATTTTATCTTTTAACAAATAAGTTATCTGACTATCAGAAATAGATAGCATTAAAATAAAATTATGAACTAGTGGGTCACATTATTACTCAGTATACTAATCTTTCTCTGACTATTGCAGATTATCCTGGTTCTTTTAGTCCAAGAATTATTATTTGTTGACTAATATTAAATGTTTATCTGAATTGATTGTAAGTTATACTCCGAAAAATACTGTGTTTGTTCAGGAATTTGATAAGCTAATTAAAAAAGCTAATTACAACTTAACTCATGCACGCAAAATTGGAGATTCTTTTCTATTGCTTCACCTAAACTTCAAAAATACTATGCTCAATATTTGCATTTAAAATGCTGTATACATTGTTTATCTCTAGATTTCATTAATATACTAAATTAAAGACTATTAAAGGAATATCAAAACAATGAAGAACTCACCACTATCAACCATCAAGTTTAAGTCATAGTATTCTATAGTTCAAGTATAAATCTACATTTAGCATGGTAGTCATCATCTTTTTTCAAAGCAAATAATTATTTATATGAATGTAAATAATTTTAAATATAAAAATTTTTGTGGCATGGAAATTAGCTTATCAAATTGCCAGTCCGTAAACCTGAAAATTGAATCCAGACAAGAAAAATGAAAGTGAATTTTTTTTCAGATCACAAAGTATCTTAGGATTTTTTTAGATGATTCTCTTAACAACCCAAGTAAGCAGTGAATAGTGATCAAAAAGTAAATTATAAAGCTATTATTAACTAACAGTAAAAGATCCCAAATTATTTTTAGGTTAGTCAGATATAATGATATAGTGTCTGTAGAAATGAAAACTATAGATGCATTCTTAACTATTGGTGGGGAGAGTATCATATTCCTATGTTATGTAGTCCATTCTTATCTTTTAATCTTAAATAATCCATTACAGTAGTAAAAGCATCCTTTTGAAGAGAGAGGGAAAAGTCAATTTCTAATTAATGACGGTTTGGTGATGGACTACCATCATGAGAATCTTCTAAACACATATAGTAAAGCAAGATTTTCACAGCTAAAAGATATAAACATTTATATGTATGCATGTAGTGTCACATACAGATATGTTTACATATTCTATAGATTATTATTATTTAAATAGTATTTTTTTTATAAACTTATAATTTTTTAATTAAAAATGTCAGGCTTATGTAGATTTCTTTTTTTCCATAAATGATTAACATATGCAGAATGATAGTGGATATATTTTATTGATGACCATTTCTTCACCTGATAAAACTTAAATTAGTGACTGCATTTACATTACATAATCACATTACAGAAAAAAATATATAGTCATCTATATTGTTGAGTATTTTGGACAACTTGAATTAAGTTGTGTTGCTAAAAATAGATTTGTAAATTCTAATAAAAGAAAATGCTTCTTAAAGATTATTTCATATTAAGTTGCAGAAATGAATTGTGTTAGCAGTATGACATCAAAACTAACGTCATTTGGTTATAAAGTCTGTTGATTTTCAACCTGCCAAAACAAATAGAACTTAAAATATCTGTAAATACTACTAATCATATTTTTTATGAGTTCTCTTCCCAAAGTGAGGCAGAACAACTAAGTAACAGAGTTCTTTAAACAAATCATAACAATTTGCACATTATTCAATACAGTTTGTCATTGATTACCATCTACTATATCTTGTTTAGAAATCATGTTGAGATGCATGTGAAATGTATATTTTATAAATAAAATTATTATCTGTAGCTTTATTTTGCTTTCCAATTACTTTTTAATTATTTAATAAAGAAATGATAATAAATTAGGAGGTGGGGAAAATTCTTTCACAAATATATGTGACATTTGATCTACAAATCAATACTAAGTTTTTCTAAATAGTATATAAAGTATATTACATTTATAAATTATATAATGTATTATAAATTTTATTTAATATTTGTCTGAAGGTTCCTGATGTGACATTCATTTAAAATTTTATATTGGTCTATTTCTATCATCTAGATGAATTGATGTTTTTAGAAAAAAGACACATTTATTTATTAGTAATAATACAGAATGCTATAACATAGAACATAAAGTTTTGAATGGTATTTTTTTTCCTTCTAGTGATTTATAAAATTATTTTAATATTTCTAGGAGGATTGTGCAGTTTAGCTGGATGTTTTTTAATAGAATCTTGCTAATGTGTAAAGCTTTGTATATATTTTTTAATTGCTTACTACTACTTAAATTAAATTGAAAATGATAGCTATTTAAATCTGGATATTATTAATAAAAAAATGAAATATATTTGGTCAGTAGGAATGAAGTTTAAATTTTTCTCAACAATTCAACTAAATAATGGAAATAGCCTGACATATAACTACAAATAAATTTTGTTTACTTTCCCCCCTTATTTTTATAGTTTTCATTCATGTAATAAAGAGAATCATTAAATTTATAAATAAAACAGCAAATACAATAACAACAACAAAAATTATTTAGCAGTTTAGAATTTACATAATGGAAAAATTACATTTATCCATTAATATACTATGAATTACAACTACTGATATTTAATTTTGCAACTGCTATTTTATTTATAACATAGACATTTATAATATCCTTATATCCACTTAAAAAAAGTTTCATCACACTGAAAAAAATAGTAGAAAGATTATGAATGTAAATGGTTTTACCTATAAATACATTATCACCACATATTTATTAAATAACAAATATTTATATGTTCTATATGATTCATAAAACATATATAATGAACAATAAACTTAATTTGTGTATTTTTTTTCTCTTTATATATATGTTGATATGAAGATTTTCACAGATTGCATATATAAAAGACATATTTTGCGGGTTCATCCATGTTAAAAAATTTAAATATTGATATACCAACATTTTGACTTGATCACACAAGTCATCCACTGGGTGATAAAAGGTAGAAAGATGGTTGTAGAGGTGCTACAATCACTGATTTAAAAAAAACATTAAAGTTCCACCAATAGCAAAAATGTTAAATTAATAATTTTTTTTAAAAAATATTTCCAAATAGGAGGAAGTTTGCATGTATCATCTTGCTTATTGATACAATCAGTGGTTGTAGCAACTATACAATCGTCTTTTCCTTTTATTACCCAGTGGATGACTTGTGTGATCAAATCAAACGTATGTTGGTATATCAATATTTAAATTTTTTAACACAGATGAACCCGCAAAACATGTCTTTTATATATATATTAAGTGTAATAATGCTTAAGGCTAAATGGGTTTGTAAGTAATCATTAGACAATCCCAATATCAATAACAATCAACAATTTCAAACTGTTGTCAAGGCAACCTCCTTTTAATAATAAAGGTGGAATCCCACTTTAATTAATGATCTGATATACTTATAAAGACACTAAAGATTGCAACTTGATTACAGAGATTGAAATTATTGGTACAAACAAGTTTAAATAACCCTTTTTAAACAGGTAAATATAACCTATTTTGAATGTAGACTAATAAATAGTCCACCTTTATTGTTAAAAGGAGGTTGCCTTGACAACAGTTTGAAATTGTTGATTGTTATTGATATTGGGATTGTCTAAATGTTGACTTTTTAATGATATATATATATGTGGGTATATATATGTTTTCCTAGTTTTTTGTTTTTTGACATATGGAGAAAAGTAGGCAGTTAATTGTCATCATTGCTTCTTAAACTGTTAATAAAATTTATTCTAACATCTCATATGAATTTAGAGTTGCATCATAAATTTTAATACTCTAGTACACCTGTAGTATACCAAATATATTTTTTGCATATGCAATAGCAGATAGATTTTTTTGAAAAGAATTCTGATATTTTTTTTTGTCAAGCAGAGAAAGGTGACAGTTGAGAATCCCTTTTTAACATTGCCCACTTGTTGATCTTGGTTTTTATTAATCATCTTTTTCCTATTCTTACAACAACATTCTAAAAAATTTGATATTTTTTAACTTTGAAAATATTTGTGCATATGTATATTCATATTTAAGAAAGTTGGATGCCTATACTAAGATGAATTGATGCACAATACTATTGAGAAGACTTCTAGTTCTAGTCCAAATATAATGATATAAGTTAATTATCATAGGAACTTTCCCCCTTTGGATGAAAATCAACAAAATATATTTGACTTTATATAAAAAAGAAGTTAGAAACAACTGCATGATTTCATGGTATTAATTCAAATTTTAAACTGAATATATAATAAAATTAGTTAAAGTGGAGAAAACAATATTAATACCAAACTGGTGAATAAAACTGCAATCATTTCCGTTACTTGTGATGTTATGCTTATACATTAAAATGGATCTGATCTTAAGCTAAAAAAGAGAATGAAAGATAGAATTATTGCTAAATGTAATATAAGACAAGTTTAAAATAAATAAAAGTGAAGTATATGTCATGAATAATCTTTGTCTTTTAGGGGCTTTTTTTGATAGTGTCATCAGAAACTATAGGCTCAGGGTATGAAAGAATGTTTTTTCCAACAATTGTCTCTACTTTTCCATTTTTTTTTTCAAGAATGCTGTGCAAAAGCAAAGTAGATCCATATGTTTCTTTTAATATTATTTACAAATTAGTATTTTTTAATTGATAACTTTCTTTTTATAAATTTCAACAAAATTTCTATTTGCTTTTTTATATAACTGTTTTTGGATCCAGTCAATTCTTATTAACTTTTTGTAGCATATACTTTCAAATGCCAAGATTCATTTACTGAATATTTTATTACATATACTGCAAAATAAAAAATTTGAATGTATCTCACATAACACACTTAATTATAACCTAATGTCTTTACATTTTTATATCTTGTCCATGGTTTATAAATATATTTTTGCTGTAATTATTTTTAATTTTCTTTTGACAATTAAGATCTTTAGCTGTATTGCATTCATGATGTGTGATAGTAGTTTAGCATAATTGTCTAAATTTTGACTTTTCTTTAACTTTTTTTTTCAAGCATGGCTGTCTTTGTTGTGGCAATGTTTATGTGTAAAACTTTTTTTTTCATTCTTATTTAACATCTTTAATATGAATTTCTGTGTTTCTTCATCTTCTTCTTTAATTACTATATTATCTGCATATCTTAAATTATTCTTATTCCATGCACTGATTTTCTTTTTATCTTTATTTGAACTCATTCATTATTTCTTCAAGGTGATTGTTTTGCTCACTAAGATATCTTATATTATATATTGGAAATATACAATAGACACATATTTGTCTTATTTCCCAGAGTAGAATGGTATTTAAACAAAAGAGTGATTGTAATGTATTTCAAAACTATTCTAAAACACATTCAAATTGTAGAAACTATTTTGAAAAGGCCATGAACTTTTGCATAGCAGAAAGGAAAAAAAAACAATGAAATTTAAATCTGAATAGATATAATGATTTTAATACAGTGAAACAATTAAAATATTATTTCAGTAAGAAAGTTTTTACTATATATATTAAAATGAAGATTTTTGCAAGAGAAAAGTGTCAACATAGTTTTTAGGTTTATCCAAGAGTGAGATTGGGTTATTCATATAATAGCATTATGTTTTATCTGCATTTATCTATCATTATTTGAATAGTAAAAGTAGATCAACTGCTAGAAATACTAGTAACAAGCAACAATATATAGAGGTGTGATTTCTTGTTATTATTATATTATTGATATTTCAGTGAATCTCTCATGTCATCGATTCGGTAGTAAGATACTATTTTTTTTATTATCATTGTCATTAGCAGCATCTGTTGAACCACTAGTTAGGTTCCACTGAAATGTCAATACTCTTAACAATCAAATACATGCCATAATGAATCTGAAAACTATGTTTACACACACATCTATATAAATTTTGGTTAAAGAATAAACAATAAACATAAATGATAATAGACCTTTTTTTTATATATATTCATGCACAAGTACATCCAATGATGTGATGTGTACTTGGTGACATTTATTCTGAGGTAACAATGAGATGAATTTACTTATTATATTAAGAAATTAAACAAAGACGATACTTCTATACAAAAGCTGCTAAGTATTTTAATTTTTTTTTCTCAGCTTGGTTGGTCCATGAGAAAAATTATAATATAATAAAAAAAATACAGTAATACTCATAAACATAATAAATATGAGTGATGATGATGATAAAAGATCTTCGTAGAGGAGTAAATATTTGTACAAACAGGATAAGATTATTTATAATGACAAATAATAATTTATAATTTTAAAACATTAACGATAAAATAATTTGTTTTTAATTTCTATTATAAAATTTATTTAATAGTTTATTCCAACAACCCTCAAAGTTGAACAGTTATATTCTAAATTAAACAAACATTTTATGATTAAATTTATAAAATAACACTTTCCTTGCGCACGCGCACACACATTACCATAAAATATATAAACAGTTGTTTTATGGACGTGTTTGCGAGCATTTGTATTCTAAATATTTTAATATTAACTTTTAAGTAAAATGTTTCTTTCAAGTTTAAATTTTGAAATAAGTTTATCTGATAAAGGAAATCAGATAGACAAAACAATCCTACACATAATGAATTGGCATGAAAATGTTAAGCAATATAAAAACACGGGATAAATTTTCCAAATTTATATAGAAGCCTGAGAATAAATTAATAATTAATTTATGCTGTAAATGCGATAAGTATTTTAATAAAATATGTTGTAAGCAAAAGTCATTTCCCTTACCATGGTTGATTTGGGAGAATCTATATCAAAATCGCAATAAAAATTTGCAATAAGCTAAAAATGAACGAAAATAATACTTAATAATTACGTAATAAAGGAAATGCCATTATTTGTTCAATTAAATTATCAAAATCTAAAAATATTAATGTTATAAAACTGTGTTAAAGTAATTAATAATAATTTTATTATCAAAAAAAGATTACGTTTTATTTCTGTTGAGTATTTTTTCAGTCAAGAGTAAGCTTTTGTATTCTGCCATCATGAAAATATATTTTTTTAAATATCACTTAGAAAATTGTAATAAAACTTATAGTAAAAACTTCAAAAATTAGAAGAAAGTATCTATGGATTTGTTACAAAGTGAAATAAAACTCTATAATAATTATCTTAAAATTGTTAGAATTGTGAGCCAGAATAATGTAATAATATAAATATATCAGCTTTGAAATTAAAATCATCTGTTACTTTAAATATCAAATTTAAACCAAATTTAAATATAGTTTAATATATGGTATATAAATTAAAATACATTAAGTGAAAATGTAATATCCAAAATTTTAAAAAGTGACACTATGAAAGAAAAATCTTCATAATTTTTTTTTAAAAAAATCATTTAATAAAATAAAAGACATTTTGGATACCATGTCATGTAATATATGTTTATAAATGTGCATATCAAAGCATTGCCAAAACATTTATAAAATATATGAAGTTATACTTTAGGAAGAGAACATTAAAAAAAAAATTCAAGTATGATCTTAAAAACTAGCATTAATTATATCTATAAATTTAATTTAAAAAAGACTTGATGTAATGTAAAATTTTGTTACTTTTTTTGTTTTTAGACATTTGTATTAATTTATATTGTATATAGATTATTTATTAATTGGGTATTTCCTTAGTATGGATGAGTAAATTTTGATAGTAATATTATAATATTATAAAACTTTAATAGTAATTAATTTATTATATTTTCTAAGTTGATATATTTTAAGATTGGTTTATTTATTCATTTATAGATTAATATGTCAATTCTAAAACAGAGAAATAAACATCTTGTCATATATATGCATTTTACTGCATGATTAATTTGCATCATAAAAAGAAAACAGAAAACATTAATTTTATTCATGCTGTATACACTGTAAATACCTCATCAGAAATGTTTAATATTTTTAGTAAAGTAAAACCATGATATAACGAATTAATAAAGAAATAATTAAATATGCAAAATGGGATATAACTAAAAGTATTTCATTGTAACTAATTGTAATAGATTAGTGTGAATGCATGCTTGTTTAAATTAAACAGTATAGCTTATGGGTAGGTATATTTTATATATGTATTAGAGCATATTTATTTAATGTTTATTCTATTTATATTTATGATAGTAAATGTCATGTGATACTTGTTAATTTTGTAATTTTGTACAACTCCATTGTTTGATAATACACATCTGAAATAATTTGAATATTAATAAGATGAATTAATTTTACATGTATGTTAACATGCTTATTTTTTGAAAATGTAAGATTAATGTTTTCTTAATGATGGATGTAGTTAAAATAACATATTCTTTAGTTAAATGATGTTAGCAGAAATCTATAATATTTTAAATGTTAAATTTATATATAGAGATAATTTTCTACTTTATGATAGTTTTGCTTTGTAGCTCATCCTGGTAAATAAGTCAAAATGAAATTCGACTTTTCTTAATTATGAAAGGGGGTTCGCAATATTATATTCTACAGTATTGGATTATTTTTTTGACAAAAAAGATGTTACACAAAACAATATTGTTATCTCAGAGCACATTCTCAATGAAAAGATAATTTTAATATGACTTA
The DNA here is from genome assembly GCA_028023455.1 of Epiperipatus broadwayi. Lineage (NCBI taxonomy): Eukaryota > Metazoa > Onychophora > Udeonychophora > Euonychophora > Peripatidae > Epiperipatus > Epiperipatus broadwayi. The sequence continues at coordinate 14,849,136 of JAQFVV010000008.1, read as the reverse complement.
TATATATTGCTACATAATCTGGTAGTAATCATAGACAATTATGAGTAGTTATTAACTTCCTGGATCTGTATTTATTTAAAAGTGTAATATGCTTTTTTGAAAATATTATTTATGCAAAAAATTTTTTAATGATCTGCAAGAAAACATAAACATATTTTAAATGTGTTGATTTAATTGTTTGCAATATTTATATGGGAAAAAGAAATAACTTATTAATCCTATTAGAAGGAAAATAGTTCATTTAGAATTAAGCTTAATTTATGTTATATATAGGGGATATGAGCACAGACTTTCACACCACCCACCACTCTATCTCATAACACTGATACACTTGAACACATATATGTTAAGATAAATAATCACCAATATACATATTTCATGCTAAACCAGCGATCATCAGTTGGTCCATATTACCATCTCTACACATATATGCTATAAGTGCTCAGATATATATTAAGATAGCCAATCTTCATACTTTAATGGACTGGCTCCAATCTACTCCACACTCCAACTCTTCAACCGTCCATCCAATTGAAAATCTGATGATGGAATGCTCAAAGGCCACCCTGAGGCTGAGATTGTTGTCACACCCATGTTGACCTAAGGTCAATCTGATCCCTCATGTACAGGACATAATCCATTTAATACATATACAAGGGAATAACTGAAAGTTTGTGCTCATATACCCTATATATTACATATATAGACACAGGTATATAATAAGCCTGTGTTTCAGTTCTTAATTTATGTTATAATATTTACTACATATTGATTTTATTAATGAAATAAGTGTGGAATTAATAATTAAACTTATAATTTATATGAACTTGAATAATAATTAAATTTTACATGAAATTTTATGAGTTAATGAAAAATTATAATGATAATATGAAAGGTGTTTTGCAAATAGAATATGAAATTCAAATTTAATTTTATCATTTGGAATTTTCATTGATTTCTGATTCATTGTTTATTTTCCCCCTGTGTCAAAGCATCAGCCAGGAAGCAAACCTGCAAACCCGGGACTACTGCTTGTAAGGCAGCTGTGCTGACCACTTGGCCACCAATGCTTGACGTTCTGATTCATTGTTTTGATAAAATTTGTTTTATTAGTGAAATACTAGTTTATATTATTTAATAAAAATGAAAGTTTTATCATTTGGACTGATTTTTAAAAAAATACTAAAATGTTTTATATAAGATTGATATGGATTTTAGATGAACAAAAGAATATAAATTAAATTTAAACTTTAATTCTTGATTAAAAACTAAAAATTTAACTTCAATTATTTGTTTTGATAATAATTATTTATTACATGTTAATATTTTATTTAGTTAATTTTGATACTTTAATAAAAGAGAAAATTTTTATACTTTACATACATTGCTCTAGGAATTTTTGTATGTACTTAGTAATATTAAACATAATTCCAAATGCATAATGTTTTAATGGCATAATATAATATGCTATATTTGAATTTCAAAAGTAAATGTCAAGAATATTTACTTTTGTAGAAATGTAAAAGATTCTCAGGTTTACAAAAAAAAAGTAAAATCTGATATAATATCAAATATAGAAAAAAATGTGGAAATAATAAAAAGAGTAAAAAAGTGTTTTTAAGCACTGAAGTAAACTAATGAATGTGAAATGGGGATATAATATGAAAGAAATCTTTAAAAATTTGTATCAATTGTTAACATACATAAAATGATCTCATGATCACAATTTCTTATGCTTACTCATAACTGTTATTAAAACCAAGTTTTATGTGCAGTGTGCTCTCAGATCTAAGGCTCCTCACTGATGAAAGCCACAAGCTAGAAACTAGTCAGGGGATATTGATAAGTAGGCACTAACTAGATAGGGATTTTATGCACAAGCCTTCTGGCACCCATTTATTATTCTGGCTTGCACTGAGTGGCACTACTGTATGGAGAATTTTGCCTGTTTTGCATAAAATCTATGTTTACCACAGCATTATAGAAAAGAACAACTTGCAAAAGAAGTGATTAGAGAAACTTTTGTATTTGGTGATAATCTATGGTGTATAACCAACTGATGGTATTGATTTTTACTTTGTTTTATTTGATAAAAAGAATATTAATACTAATTGACAAAGACTAAATAAAATATAGCATAGTATATTTTGCTCTATACTGTCTTTTTGTCTACATGTATGTTATGACATCAACTTGATGCTAATTGTTATTAAACAAGGCAAAACTCTTCATACAATAGTGCCACCCAGTGCCAACCAGAGTAATCAATGGATGCCAGAAGGCTTGTGCATAAAATCCATATCTAGTGCCTACTCATCCAATATCCCCAGACTAGTTTCTGGCACTGATTACTCTGATTGATACAGGGTGGCACTACTGTATGGAGAGTTTTGCTTGTTTAATAATAATTATGTGCTAGCATAAAAGATAGTGATCATGTTGATGCTAATTGACTAATAAAATCTTAATTCCTTCTCCCATAATGTTAACATTATAGCAAGTTCATCAAGATGTGCATATATGTGTGTGTATGTTAAAAGAGAGGAGGATTAAGAATTAATATACATCTATTAAAAATGAAATTTCAAAATTGTTAAATTATAATAATTCTCACAATAAAAATTAGAATTCATTTGTAATTTCTAAAAACAAAATTTTAATATTGGAAAGTAACTTTTAACTATTTACTCAAAATTTTTGAATTTTTAATTTTATTAAGAAAAAAAATGTTCTAGATTGTTTGAGATGTATAAAATAAACATTTTTAATACTTGGAATAAAGTTCATTCTATATAAAATAAATTCCTTTTTTTTTTTTTGAGGGAATTTAACTTCTTCAAAATAAAGTCTAATAAAATAAATAATTTCTTTTGATCAGAAATAAAATAACAGTTTTCAACAACCCTTTTAATTTTTGTTACTATATGAAAAAAAGTGATTTCTATAAATTTCTCAGATTCAAAATATTTATGAAAAAAAAAAAGACTATAAGGAGTTTTATTTGTAAATGACAGTACAGTTTATCAAAATAATATGTCCATCAATTATCAGTCCAATCTTTTCATTTTTTCTTTGTTTTCTAATTTATATTCTTTCTCTTTTTCTAGCTTTGCCATTTCTTCTTTTGGAGATAGAACAGATGTTTTTATTTAAGGTAACTTCTAATAATGACGAATGATATAGTTAGATAAAAGAGATTACTGATTTGAAGTAAAATAAATATTCAAATATTTAGGATAAAAGAAATTATTTTTATTTTTTTTCAAACTGGAATGTATACAAATTTTATGCATGAAAGGATTTTGAAAACTAATAGATAGTAATCTATGTACCAAATCCATAGTTCTGGGTTTAAATGAAACTTCAAAATTGTTTCAGTTATCTGGAACATGGTCGCACTTGATAGCCATTCATTATTGGTTGGTACATTTTTAAGTAGCTGTTAAAACAAGGATGGAAAAGTAAAAACCTTTTACCAAATGAAGTTGATTAGATTGTATTCTCCATCACTATTGCTTTGTGAAGAATCCCGGAAAGATCTGAGTTTGTCATAAATTATTTAAAATTAATTATTATGGTACAAAATTATTTGATTTTTGGCTGCTATTTATGATGATTTTAATTAATTATCATTATGCAACATGAATGATGTGATGAATTATCTTAATTTTTCACATCACTGTAGAAAACTTAAAATATCTTGTCCCTGGTAATTCCTTTTTTATGCAGAATCATGGCTATTTCATCATTATAGTTTGATGACTAATATGTGAACTACTATTGTCTATAGATGTTTCCATTTTGAGTATTCCTGATAGTTGTATAGTGAATTCCATACCCATATGGTTATACTATGTTGTATTTCTAATCAGATGCAAGAACTTGAATTATTGTTTCTTACCTATCAAATCAATTGAAGCAATATTAAAAATTGCAAAAAAGAAACTGATGTTTATTAAAGAGTGGTTGAAAATAAATCTAAAATACTACCAAAATATAGTGATTTTTCAAATAAGATTGAGTTCTATTTTTAATAAGTATATGTGAAGAATATGAATTTTATCTAAAATCATCGATCAGTAATCTATTAATACTAATCCATTAGCTATATCCCTGAGAATAAAAACTTTTATAATATTTTATATTTATATAAAAGAAGACTGAGAATGAAATCAAGAATTTTTTCTATTTAAAGTCACTATGTCATTCCTTTGTTCCTTCCATCTGTTAACATCATGTTTACTGACAGCAATGACTTTAAATAAAAATTAAAGATGCATAGCATATCTGAGGTGACAAAAACTCTATCAATAGAAAAGAATTTAGCTTACCCCTCTTAAAAGATGGTATATTCCTCATTAATTTTCATATTTAAACTTTATATAAATTAGCAATAACAGTATATATATATACACCCACTCCCAGTTTCCAATTTATACCATATCTATCACTTGTAATAGTTGGAAGTCGGTTAAGCACATACTGTTTAAAAAAAAAAAAAACGGATTTTATGAAAGCTTTTCTTTATACGGTCTTCTTTTATTTATGATTATATAAATATATTAATGAAGATTTTCTTGAGTAAAAGGTTTGAACATATATTTTCAATTTGCCCGTATATACATTTGTCTGATGTTAATATTAGAATTATATCAATGTTTTTATTGGATTCCAACAGGCATTATATATATAATAATTTTAATTAAATGATTAAACAAGTTGTGTAAGACTTAAACCATTAAGCATCACATGATCACTATCTCTTATACTAGCACATATTTGTTTATAAACAAAGCAAAACTCTCCATACAGTATTGCCACCCTGTGCCAACCAGATTATGCACAAGCCTTCTGGCATTCATTGATTACTCTGGTTGGCACAGGGTGGCTAATACTGTATGGAGAGTTTTGCTTTGTTGTGTAAGACTTATTGAATAGTAATATTTCTAAAAATTATTACATTCCTATTTTTATTTCTAATACATTGTAGAAATTGGAAAAAATATTTAAATTGTTGATATATGTTTTGACCGAATCAAGTTTGTTCAGTTAGGTCAAAATAGCAGTAATAGTAATTTTTGGAATATAAGATTATGTACATGAATGGTGTGAAGTAATAGTTAAAATAAAACTCATGCAAATTTACAGAAAATAATAGATATATTTAATTTTAATAACATATTTATATCTGGGTAAAAGAAATGTATGATTCGAGATTATTTATGTATATATTGGAAGATTTGTTATCTGAAATAAGTTCTGGTTACAAAATGCTGCACTCACAAATTAAGTTCATCAGTTAAAATTAAGTAATATTATACAAATATATACTGGGAGGAACAGTAAATGTTAACTAACTTTACTAAATAATTTATATTGACAGATAATAGTTATGAGAATAGTAATAATTAAAAATGTAATGATTATCATAAATCACACAAAAGATAAGCAATATTAAAATTGGTTTTAATTATATAATTAAAAATTAATAGACTGAAATAAGCAAATTACATACTGCCTTAAAATTAAAATTGGTTTTGTGCAACAGTAGACTGTTATATTCTGAAATATAGAGTTCTTTGATCAATTCCAGTTATGGCATTTCTGGTGCTCAAACTTCTTATGATATTATTGGGAGGAGGAGGACAAAAAAGAAGAAGATGAAGAAAAAGACAAAAATGAATAATAATAATAATAATAATAATAATAATAATAATGGTGAAGAAACACACACACACCCCTCTGTAATATGCAATGCTGACATGCTAGATAGCATTTCTGAGAAGGTCCACTATACCATTTCTAATGGACTTTTTAACACCTTCTGCCATTTTTTCACAGATTGTCCAATAGTTTTGTCAGCTACAGATATTCATTGTTCTTTGTATAAATTCCCAAGAGCTTTACTATATGAAGCACTCATTCTGCACAATCTATGAGACAGGGTTCAGCACTTAGCTTATCATTCCAATCAAAGATATCATCATATAATTTCATGATCAAAACCAAAAAAAAAAAGATGTAAAATGAAGATCAAAACACTGGGTCATTTTGCTCTAATTGCTGTAGATGAAAACAAACAGAAATACATAACTGGCATACTGAAAAATACATACCTAGGATACTCCACACAGGATTTTCAAAAATTAATGGAGCCTTTTGGGAAAGTTGTCTCATTGCAACCAGTTTACCTAAAGGACACCCTAGTTCCAATATACAGCAATCGCTATCAGTTTAAAGTTAAGCTAAACAAAAGCATTGATCCAATCACTATACCTACTCAGATTACAGACCAAGAAGCAACACTTTGGCTATAATAACAGTGTTAAAGCCACAGTGTTTCTCCTGTTGACAGCATTGTCATCTAGCAATCAACTGCACAACCACTTGATGCTTAGAGTGTAATCAGATGGATAACCATAGACCTAGATGCATTCATAATCAAAACCAAAACAATATTGACAAAACATCTAATACACACAATATCTCCCTCAAATGAAGATCTCTCTATTGACCAGACAAATCAAACCTTCAGCACATCCATTAACATCAGCAGCAAAACTGCTCAGGGTGATGATAATCAAACTCTCACTTCATCAGCCAAACCATGTAAGCAGTTAGATTCAACTCATATAGCTAAGGTAGCGCAGTCAATTATTCACAATGACAATACTAGTCAATTTTAACCTATAGTAAACAAGACCAGCATAGATGTTATGGATATACTAACACCATCATTACTGGTAATTGAAAGCTGTGACACATATTACACTTCCAAAATAAAACCTGGGCAACCATGAAAAGATCATGGTAATAAAAAAATAAAAACTCTTGATACCAAAATTAACCTAACATGCTTCACTAATAACAGCATTTATAACCTAGAATCCTGTAGCCCCCACTTAACAGACTCTCAACAAATACAGGAAGCTCTAACTGAGCCCAAAAATCTTTCACTTATCAAAACCCCAAACTCATGCAATGAATCAAAAACAAACCCTGAAGATAAACTTATACACTAGTATACCAACATATATCAAACCTTCCCTACTTAAAAAAAATAATGCAAACAAACCATCTCTTAAATATTTTGATGCTTAGATGCCAGCCCTGAAAATTTTAATTTTGAGTCATAGCTGGCCATTTATGTTCATACAATCTTTTTTTTAAACTTTATAAACAAGGTAACAAATGGAAATCTCAATCTAGTCAGTATAAAACAGCTGATCCTCAAAACATATATTCTAACTATTTTTTCTATTCATTTACTTTCAACATGAAAATAAAGATAGGAGCTTTCAATGTTCGAGGTCTAAACTCAATTCAAAAAAACCTCCACCTAAATAAATGGATTCAATTTATGCAGCCACATATCCTGGATCTGCTGGAAACAAAAATATATAGTGGTTCTCAGATTTACCTCACAACCTATTTAAGGACACAAGACTTTTCCAACTGAGATTCATCATCACTTTCAGGAGGCACTAGCCTGGTCATTATAAGAATCTGCCAATTTTCATCCTTTAAAATTAGATATATCGACTCAAACCTATTTATAGTTACTTTTCACCATCATATTGTTGCACTCAACATAATTTTTATTTACATACCTCCTGAACTAGTTGTCATCTCAAGATTACTGCTTGCCATCAACTCACTACTATCATGAACTTTTTACCCAGTTGTTTTAATGGGTGACTTTGACATGAATTATCACACTTTTGTTTCAAAGTGGCTATATCAACTTGCAATACCCCTAATGAGCACTGAAGGTTTTTTATCACCCAACTACATTTCTTTCTACAATAGTCATCACACCTCGCTTATTGACCTGTGCTTTTATTCATCCATGCTTCATCACTTAATTAAGCTAACACTTAATTTCTCACACTTTTCTGATCACTCTAGTCAAATGCTCAAACTCAATCTAAGTGCAATGGAAACATCAGCAATTTAATTTCATAAAACAATAAGAATAATTCTTTCTGCATACACTTCTGAATTTTTGTAATCTAAAATATACATTTTCTTATTCAAAATTAGCATTATGCAACTTTATTCTGTTTAATGGTACATCTCCTTTATCAACATTCTATCATTTAATATAACCCATATTACCAGAACTACACCACCATATTCAAGACTCCTAACTTTGGATGATGAGTTACATAAAAAAATCAGCATGTGTAAATCTGCACCAGATACCTATGCACATATAAAAAGTCTTACACAAATGTATAATGACACCTGAAACACTCTAAAAGAGTACCTTGCCACAAAAAAAAAATTGTACAAAAAAACAACACACCTGGATATGATGGTGCATTACATGGGCTGTGGGATATCCTTCTACTGTCAGAGTTTCACAAGCACTTGAAACCAAGGGCATCACCAAAGTTGGACATAATATGATAGAATCAATATACAAATATTTCAAACAAAAGCTGCAGTCACATTGTTGTGCCTTCACACTCTTTTGCCAACCAGAATTAGATAAGTCATTCCAGGCTACCGATTTCTTGCTTCCAAACTCTTGTCATCCAGGGCAACATGGAATCCCTAAATTTGGTATTTTCACATCTCAGTCAGTTTACCACCACATATCTATGTGATTTGGCAAATTATCTATCAGAAAGGATGTTTAACATAAAAGATCTATATCTAATCTCCTTAGTTCCATTCAACAAAAAGCAAGCTTCAATATCCAATCTATCTAATCTGCAACAAATCTCCATGGGCTCCTTGATATTAAAATCCTGGAAAAGGCTCTAAAAGTTAAAATTGAACCATGTCTCATCCCTCTATTATCACCAATACCACATGCAAATAAAGGCTCCTCCACAAGCCAAGCTGCCATCATTTTCAAAACCATTGTAAATTCAGTTTGAAAGTAGAAAAATATGCTATAATGGCTGTTCAAATTGACATTGAGGCTTCTTTTGACTCAGTTTCTTGCAGACACCAAAATACCTCACTCTCTTTGATACCTACTAACCAACCTACTCCTAAGTCTTAAAATCCATAAGATCTAAGTTTAGTGGCAGACTAAAAATTAGTCTGGGAATATTGAATGAGTAGGCACTAAATAGGGATTTATGCATAATCCTTCTACCATTAATTGATTACTGTGTTGTTGCACTGGTGGCACTACTGTATGGAAAGTTGTTTTAACAGTTGTGTAGATACAGGAAATAGTGATCATGGGATGTTTTAGTGGTTTAATTTTCTATTGCTTAAAAATCAACATATAACAGTTATATATATTTTATCAAAAATGACAATAAATCATTTATTTCAAACATTTATCACTAAGGGAATGTGTGATGTATAGTATTTTTCATATTTCAAAGTAAATAAGAATATTTGCATAATGTTGCTATCACTACAGGATTTTGCATAATATCTGTTCATTCTCTATTGCAGATGATGAATCAACAGTTCAATACTTCCAGATTTTGATTGACCTTTTACAATTCTACAATCAATAAACATCGATAGATGAAAGGTTCAATGTTATTGCTTGAAATATGTATTGTTTGATCCCTATACCATGTAAAAAAACTGACCAATTACTACAAAGAATATATGTATTTTGAGGAAAACTTTTTTTCTAGTTATCTAAAGTTTTTTCAGGTAAATATTAAATCAAATTACTTAATATTAAAGTATTACTAATTAATGTTGCTGCCTTCAATATATCAGTTAAGCATTAATTAAAACGGCATCCTATAAAACTCATTTAATAATTTATATCTTCAATAATGTCAAGTCGCTTATTTAACATTATTAATATAAGAATAATTGCTATATATATAGGAATATCAGCAATACTCCAAGAAGTTGATGAGAATTTTTTTTTCTGAAATACATATATTCTATAGAATAAATGGCCAGTTTTTCACATGGTATGGTAGTCAATCAATAAATATTTTAAGCATTGCAATTACACTAAATCAATTCACATTCATTTACATATATTTCTATGTGCAGTTGTTTATTAAATGTTACAATCAGTTTGTGGCAATAAATGTGAAATATCTATTTTATGTTATTTTAAAAAGCATTTTTATTCATTGCATACAATAACAGTATCTATATCTAAGAATAATAAAATGTAATATGATAATAAATTAACAATGGAAGTAATATAGCAGAAAGAACAAATACATGCTTTCATATGTCCACACATATATACACATGTATGTGCATACTCATTAACACTCTTCAACATCATTTTATATTTAAATATATTATTGTTTTTTTGTAACAATATATGTATTGAACCACTAAACATCACATGATCACTATCTCATACTAGCACAATAATTGTTATTAAACAATTCAAAACAAAACAACACTCTCCATATAGTAGTGCCATCTTGTGCTAACAAGAGCAATCAATGGATGCCAGAAGGCTTGTGCATAAAATCCCTATCTAGTGCCTACTCATCCAATATCCCCAGACTAGTTTCTGGCTTGTGGCCTTCATCAGTGAGGAGCCTTGGATCTGAGAGCACTGCACCTAGATCTTAGGATCTAATGCAACCCTCCAGCACCCACCTTTTAACTCTATTTAACTACAAAACTATGAGAATGAAATTGAAAACACTATTAATATTTTCAATCCAAGCTCAATAGCTTATATAGTCATATGGGTCTGAACTCAATTCAGTACCCATACATTTTGGTGTCTTTGGCTCTTTAACAACCATAGCCACCACTATCCTATTAGGCAGGATTGGTGTTAAACCACTAAACATCACATGATCACTATCTCATACTAGCACAATAATTGTTATTAAACAATTCAAAACAAAACAACACTCTCCATATAGTAGTGCACAAGATGGCACTACTATATGGAGAGTGTTGTTTTGTTTTGAATTGTTTAATAACAATTATTGTGCTAGTATGAGATAGTGATCATGTGATGTTTAGTGGTTTAACACCAATCCTGCCTAATAGGATAGTGGTGGCTATGGTTGTTAAAGAGCCAAAGACACCAAAATGTATGGGTACTGAATTGAGTTCAGACCCATATGACTATATAAGCTATTGAGCTTGGATTGAAAATATTAATAGTGTTTTCAATTTCATTCTCATAGTTTTGTAGTTAAATAGAGTTAAAAGGTGGGTGCTGGAGGGTTGCATTAGATCCTAAGATCTAGGTGCAGTGCTCTCAGATCCAAGGCTCCTCACTGATGAAGGCCACAAGCCAGAAACTAGTCTGGGGATATTGGATGAGTAGGCACTAGATAGGGATTTTATGCACAAGCCTTCTGGCATCCATTGATTGCTCTTGTTAGCACAAGATGGCACTACTATATGGAGAGTGTTGTTTTGTTTTGAATTGTTTAATATATGTATTGCTGGTAAAATAGAAATATTTCTAGTTTAAGCTCATGTTTAGAAAATAGAATTTCAGATGTGATTCCACTATTCACAGAAGTGATGCTTTGTTGATTGCCTTTTTTTTAATGAAGAATATTTAAAAAACTTAACTATTCTCTAGAATATACATTACAATCAGGAGATAAGTTTAAAGTGGTATAAATATTACCAGTGAAATAGAGATGTTCTGTTTAAATTCAGGTTTGGGAATCATCTTTCTGAGTTTGACTTTGATATTTATTTTTTAATTTTTTATTTATGAGGTATTATAACTTTAGTTTTCTTATTATATTGCCAAATCCATATAATATTAATATCATTTATGTTCTTTATTACTTTTTACAATGCTTTTTTACAACCTACTATTGATGGTTTTGATTGCTCCAGAAATCTTCTTCAGAACTTCTACTTAATCTTAACTGCTATCAATTCAAACTTTACAATTCAAACTTTTAAATTTAAAAGTTTGAATTGATAGCAGTTAAGATTTGGAAATATAAGTAGAAGTACTGAAGAAGATTGCTGGGGCAATTGAAACTGTTAATATTGGATTGTGAAAAACCATTGTAAAAAGTAATAAAGAACATAGATGATATTAACTTTATTTTTTATAATGAGTTTCAACAACTATTGGTAGAGAAACTAAATTACTGAAATAATCCCAAACACAAGATTCAGAATAGGGGTAAAGTAGTCAGCTTCATAATTTTCTGACTTCAATAAGTTTTATTAGCTTCCTGATCTTTTAATCTTACTTCATTTTAATTTATATTTACTTTTAATATTGTATTTCCACAACTGATTATAAAATCTATTAACATTTTTAAAAAAGACAATCACTGGTAAATTTTTAAAATGATTTTTACAATGTTAACATTTTCTCCAAAGTATTAGAAATTCAATTTCAGGGGATTTTGGTTTTTAAAAATAGGATTGTAAAGAGTTCTGATGATGAGTGCAGAACAGTCGAAACTGTAAGAATAAAGTTTTGATATAAAAAATAGTATTGTTAAAGTGTTTAAGAAAGTTATAAATGGTATGATATGCAAAAATAGAAAACAATAGATAAAAAAAGGAAAAAGAACAAAATTATATTAAAAGTAGTAATGAAGGAATCTGATATTTTAATAGATTTTTTTATTTTCTGAACACCATTTTAACGATGCAACTATTTATTTTATTTTGGCATTTTGCTTCATGATTTTAGAAATAACTTGTTTTTTTATTTTATTTGTTACACTTTATTTATTAAAGTTTCCAAATGGATTTCATTATACATAAAAGTACTGTACACTTCTTCAATATAATCTAAAAACTTTTTAAAAATTTATACTTGTAGAAGTCAATCGATTATAATATAAATAAATAACAAATCAATAAATCGCCCACTTAATTTTTTATATATCTTAACACATACAAAAACTTAAAATGGACAGTTTGTTTTTTAAAAATGAAATATATAATTTAAAAAAAAAAACTTGTATCTAAATATACTTTCCGTAATATTCTGTAATGTGCATTTTTTTATCAGTTTATTTAACGGAACTGATAACTCACTAGTCTGTCTTTTTTACGGGTTGCTGTTAAGTAATAGTTGCATGATAACAGATTATTTTTATTCTTGAAGGCATAGTTATAACAAAGAAATAACACAAGTCAGATGCAGTAAAAGCTATTTTAAAAATGAAATACTATGACAGAAAACTATTAAAAATATTCTAATTCTAGATAAACATTTTATTTGACTTTTATATGTATAGCGTTAAAATTGTTTATATACTTTTTTTTACACTTTTATCTTTTAAAACAAAGTTTATTAATCCTAAATATTATATAATTTTTTAAATGTATGACTCATTTTTTCACATAAGATATTTATAGACATATAGTTTGTTTAAAAAGAAAAACAAACTGATAATGTATTTACTTTAAAAATCAGTTAATTATCTAATACTTCTGACGTTGTTATAAATAAATATTAGAATAAAATATGATAATTAGTTCAAATTAAATGGACATCCCAATAGAAATAACAAATTTTATCGCTTATTTTATATAAAGTAATTTAAACCTTTTAAGAAATTCATTTTATAATGGTCTGAAGTGCATTAAAATATATCTTAAGTATAATATATTCCAGACAGCATTTTAGTTTTATGTCAAGTGTTTTTATTTTATGAATTTTGTAAGTGATGCAAATAGTTAATTTCCTATAAGTATCATTATGTAGTACTGTATATTAATTTTGGGGCAATAATTCATTAAAATTAATCTATTCCAGAGCCATCTAGTGTAAACACAAGCAATCAATGATCACTAAATGCTATTACTATAAACATTCAAATTCACAAACTAGTTTTTTGCTATTGCTTTCATTCTTGATGAGTGTTGAATTGCCTTATATATCCAGATTTATTTTTTCTGTTTTATAATATCCAAACTAATGGCTAACGATTCAAAATATCTTAAAGATTTGAAGCTATACAATTAGCAGAAGCTAATATTAAGTGAAAAAAGTCATGTGTTGTTTGGTTTAATAAATACCATTCTTGCCAAATACTCAAAGGTGGCTATACTTAGCATATAAATGAAATTACTAAATTACAAATAGAATTACGACGCTCTTCCGATCTATAGATGCAAAAAGTTGAACCAATCACTCTGCGAAGCAAGTTTTATGAACAATTTCCCTCATCAACTGCCAAGAGATAAGCCTGAAATCTTATGACAATAGAATAATGCAAACATAGATGACATGCTATTAGAGCATAAAAAATGGTTTCAGTATTTAATTGAACAAAGCCTACATGTATAAATAAATAAATAAAAATAAAAATAATTAAATGGTTGTCTTATAAGAGATCATATAATACTTAAGCACCAGAAGTTGTAGAGCCAAGTTTTGTAACCCATAGTTGTTAGAATTTGAATCCATTATTCTTTCACTGCAATAAACCAAGCATGAACATGCCTAATCAATATGGTTAATTAACATTTAAGGATTAATTTGTATTAGAACTTTGAATAATAAAATCTACATTTAAATATATAATTAAATGTTGTGTGCATGTCTTAAATATATGTAAATAAACAGATGCAATGTAAACTCTTTATAATGGTATATTAAATTCTTTTATTCAATTACAATACAAAAAAAATCTTATACTGCAGAGCACATGTGATTTTGGAACAATATTATTATTTGGGAACAATCTCTATTATTAGCTGCCTAGAGATTAAAGAAAAGAACCCAATACAGCATTATGAAGAATACAAACAATTTGTTTTGACCATAAGGTTTTGAATTTTTGATTAGATAATGGGATTGAAGGTATCAACTAATGGCTCTCATTGATAAAGGCTACTATTAGATATTATTCTAAGATTTAGGATGATATTACTCATCTAGAATCCATTTATCATTCAGGTTTACAAATAATGATTTCTAATACAGGTTAAAAATAAGCTGATAAAGTCTTGTGGATGATCATTATAAACAGTTATTTTCCAATAACTAAATTAAGTCCATCATCCTAAACTTTTTCTCTAAACTCATTATTATCCCTTTATTAAATTATTTATCACTTTTTTCTTTTTTTACTCTTTCTCTTTATTCATATCCTTGTAATTTTTGTTGTCTTTTGATATAAGTACAAGCTTAATTTCCTTACAATAGACTTTTTTTAAAAATTCTACATTTTTAATTTATATTCATTCAATTTTTCTTTTGCATTTTCTTTGAAGTCTACAACTCTAAAACTCCCCCTCCTACTTGTTAATTATTTGTATAAAATTATTTCTTAAATAAAACAATTTATAAGCTTTTCTCACTTTTACTTAACTAAATCTAGTATTTTTATAAACAAATTTTGAAACAAAGCATTCCATATGTTTCAATGTCCCCAAAATAAATCTTATTAAAAGACAGTTTAAACATTGAATATTAAATAGACAATTTCCTAAATATTTAAAAACAAATTTTCATAATAATTTCCTGAAAATTATCACTGTTTTATCTTTCAAACTTTACTTTCATTTTATGTGCATTAACTTTCACTACAAATTGCAAATTCTTTGTTATTTCTTAAGCTCACTCTTTGTCCAGATGACATCATCAACAAATCTGATTCAATGGATCATCCTCTAATGCTATCTATAAAAATGAGATAGCATTAGAGCAACTCATCTACAAGTAGACTGGACTAAACATTTCTGAATTCAAATCTTTTTTATATTTATCTTTTTAAAAAGAGATAGAAGTTATTTAAAAATACCTTCTAACTCACATACTAAATTTCTATAGTTACCTCTTTTCCCTTCAAATCAGTCTTTTATTTAAAAAAAAAATTCTATCAAAAAGTTCTGGCTCACTTTATCAACACATTATCACCATTTACTGTTTTGATCCTCATTCACTTTCTAATTCCTAATTTTCTTAACCTGCAATGATTATTACTGGTATGTAGGATTGCTATGAATTTTCAAATGCCCTAATTTCATATTACTTTTTAAAGTGAGTAGCTGTCCCTCTCAATATCTTCCTAATTATCCCATCATATAAAACAGGTTTTATGCCACTTTTTTGGAGCTTAGTAGTATGTCTTGATGGTTGTAGTCTAAACTTTAAATGTAAAAAAACTACTTCCATTTTTTTCTGATTTTAGAAGTAATGAATAAAAATAAAATTTATTTTACTATTTGAATACAAATATAATTTATATATATATACTTGGAGTTTAGATACAATTATAATGTATTTGAACATAGACTTTCAAACTCCCTTCAGCTATCCACTATATCTCATACAACCAATACATATGACCACACATTATTATCTTCCACACATACATATATATATATATATAATCAGTTTATATTAAGATAACAAATATTCAAATTTTAATGGTCAGATGTTGATCTATTCCACCCTCCAACTCTTCAGTCATCCATACCATTAAAAAATCGATGATACCTGTTAAAAGATGCAGTCAACCCTACTCAGTTATAAGGCCTATAAAATTTTAGGGTAGTATTGCTTTTTGTGGGCATCACTGCATAGCTTTAATGTACATGTTTTATTGTGAAACTTCAAAGTTCGCCATCTTTGTAATATATATATATATACTTGGAGTGTATATATATATAAGTAGGTGTGGCAGTGGATATATAGGTGAATCGAGGTGCACATTGGAAAAAAGAACAAAGGAGCACTTGTTATTATTAAAAAGGGTTCAAAATACAAAACAAAATTATAAAAATAATGATAATTTATCAGCTTCTGACTTTTATGACCATAATAAATAGTGTATATATAGTTTTGATTTTAATTATAGTAATGTAAAAATATTGGAAACTGAAAGAAATAATAATAAAAGAAAAATTAAAGAAGCGATGTTAATATATAAATACAAGCGAGATTTAATTAATATGCAAGCAGCAAATGTTAAGATCACGGAATTATGGGAAAGCTGACATTTTAAAAGTATTAGTTGGCAAACTACAAAGATAGTTGAAAGCGCTTCTAAGTGACGGTTATAGATATATTTTTTATAAACTTTTAAATACTGTATTTTCTAATATTTATTTATAAATCTACATATATTATTTTGAAGAAATACAGACATCGATTTGTAATATTATTATTATATATATTACAATATATATATTGTTTAAAAATTTTTACACAAAAATGCATTCAAATCTGGTTTTGCAGAATGATATCTGTGGATGTTAGATAATAAAAGTGGTGATAATAATGTTTCTAAGATCATGGAATATAATAATAATGATAAGGATGATGATAATAATGATATGGAAATAGAAAATAAACACAACTCTAAAATTGAAATGTTTAAATCTTTAGTACTGTAGATTTGACAACAAAATATGGAGTAAATGTTTTATTTTAAACAAAATCATTTTAAAATTATTTTTAGTTTATTTAGCAGTATCACATTTTAGTTATACAAACAAAGTTGGGTATAGTCATTGCAGATTGAGAAGATAAAAATATATACTATTTTTACATATTAAACTAACCAATGTAATGTTAATAATTTCCTCTCTTTCTTTATAAATACTTATTTTAATATTTAAATACAAGTATAATATATATGTATTTAAGCTAGATGTAATTAGAGGGGATTTGAACCCAGACTTTCAAGCTCTCTTCAGTCATTCACTCCATCTTATATAACCAATACACATGAATACATGTGAAAAAGATAAATGATATCCAATATACATATATGATGTTGAACAAACACTCATCAGTTGGTACAGATCATCATCTCTCACACCCATATATAATCAA
This sequence comes from Epiperipatus broadwayi, assembly GCA_028023455.1. Taxonomy (NCBI): domain Eukaryota; kingdom Metazoa; phylum Onychophora; class Udeonychophora; order Euonychophora; family Peripatidae; genus Epiperipatus; species Epiperipatus broadwayi. The sequence continues at coordinate 14,831,432 of JAQFVV010000008.1, read as the reverse complement.
TGCTCATTTTATATTAAGGTAGCATATCTTCAAACTTTAATAAATAGGTTTCAATCTTCTCCACTCTCCAACTCTTTAGCTATCCATATCAATTGAGCATTGATTATATATATATGGGAGATGATGATTTGAACCTACTGATGAGTGCTGGTTCAGTACAAAATACATATATTGGAGATCATTTATCTTTTTTGCATGTATGTGGTCATGTGTGACAGTTATATAAGATGGAGTGGATGACTGAAGGGAGCTTGAAGACTGGGTTCAAATCCTCTTTAAATACTTCTTTTATAAATATATTAAAAAAAGTAAAGCAACAAAAATGTAGCTTATTAGAAATGTATTTGGAAACTTTATTCCAAAATTTTTAAATTTCATTGCATTAAGTCTTTTTTAGATAGAATCATATTTTTTGAAAGAAAATATATTGCAATATATTTTAATCATTATTAATTACAAAATTCCTATGATCTTCAGCAATTCAATTGAAACTTAAATATTATTTCCTGTTTTTCTATTTTTCATCATAATCATAACTTTTACAACTTCTTTCTCTACTATTGTATACCCTAATTCATTCATATTTATCTCATTTTCTGTGTTATTTAATATAGATAAAACAGTATCTCCTTATTATAAAAGTAAAAGATAAGACATTCTTAGATGCTTTTACAACAAGCCTCATAGAAAAATACTATAAGAAAAGGCACTCTTTTTCAGGCTTAACAGTTATAGGGTAATAAAAATTTAAACATTTTTCTATGTTTTTTTTTTAACTCTTTAGATGAGAATTCCCAGTTGCCCACTTATCAATAATTATCAGATAATTAGTTGATTTGGCCAAGAGCTAGCTATCTGAAAAAAATTATACTTGTCCAAAAAAGCTTAAATTTACTGGACTTAGAATCAAACCATCATAAGCATGACAGGCATATATGTTGGTATTACACTATGGAAAATCTGATTTTTTTATCTAATATATCAATTGCTTTAATTACTGCTTAATTTTTACACCCCCACCCCCATCTTTCCATTTAAACCATATAAGATCAAAACTATTTCATAATTCTTTTATTATTTATTTTCTATTTAACTGCTTATACAGGCTTAGCTTTATCTATTTTATGTTTTAATTCACTAAAAACCTTTATCACATATTTTTTCAGTATTTGATTTTTTTTTCACATCATTTTATTGATCATCTCATTGCCAATCTAGATCTTTGTACAACTCCTTTATCCCATTTACTTGCGCAAACAGTTTTATGTAAATTTTCTTGAATATTTTTTACTATGATCATATTGAGCGTATTAACATTTTTTTAAATTCTAATAATTTTTTTTAGTTTATTAATAGTTCCTTTTTGCACTACCGTGATTTTTTTTCTTAAAATCTGGTCTCATTTTACAATTTTCAAACAGCAATTTTTGATCCACTTTGATAAACAGTGATTATTAATACCACAAAGTCATTCTCAAAAAAAAAAACAACCTTGCCGACAGAAAAAAAAATATGAATGTGGTTTTTAGAAAAAAAATTATTTACAGAAGTAAAAAAAGTCTTAAGCCAATAAATAAAAACATTAAAAACAACAATATAAAATTTTAAATGTTAAATTAGTTTAAATCTAATAATTATTTTTAAGAATATAAATAAGTACTTTCAAAATTGAATTATGAAAATTTATAACACTAAAAATAAATAAATATAAAATAAAATAATCTAAGTCTATAAACAAATACCATAAAATAATATAAATCTGATTAACAGCATGAGTTTAGAGGATTTTATAAAATTTGTGACTATAGGAAATATAATTAAACTACTAATTTTCATTTGTTTCTTCAAACATAATTGGAGTTTGTCTGAAGGTTTGTAATGATGATATATTATAAGATGTGATATGTTGGACTATTTCCATCATTTATGAGTGAATGTTGAATGTACAGAAAATTTTAAACTTTATTTAAACTTTCCAAATACAAACAACTTGTTAGTAATAACACACAAATAGACAATACAGGTTAGTAATTACACAACGTTTTGAGTAGTATTATTTTCCACTCTTCTTCAGGTGTTGCTGGCCTATATGCACAGTGACAATATTCACTTAGAAGTTGAACTTGCACCTTTAGATTCTTGAATATCGAATTTTAAGGCAAACACTCTACCAACTGAGCTATTCTGTTTATAATGTATTTATCTCCATTTGTAATCTAAAAATGACAAAACATTTAAGTGTCACTTTGATAAATATTTACACAATTCTACATAGGTACAATCAATTTAAATTGAGTTACTTAAATAAAAATGAAAACAAGCCTATCTTAATCTTTGGCATTTTAATGATTAATTGAATGTATTTTTATAGGTTGTGAAATTATTGTAGAAGTTTTTACAAGAGATCAAAATGATTATTCATGATAATTTATTTTTTTAAGAAAATGTTGAATTTTCAATAAAGCAATTAGACCATAAAAACCATTACATAAATGAATTCATCTCCTTTGGATATCATAAATGTTAACTTTCAAATTTAACTTTAAACTATTATTTTGAATGTTTTTCTCAATGATTTACAATCACTCATTATGTGAGTATGCAATGCGATGCTTTGTGGCTTCTCGTTTTTCAGAGTTAAGAATCTCTTGGCCATTATGACCGGAGAAACCTGTTAGCCATTTTATCTTCCCTTTCCATTTCCCATCCTAAGTTTTTTCATATTTGTCTCTATCCTGCTCCATCTCATTTCCACAACATAATCCATGACCTTTATATCTAAATCCCTCTTTTTCCAAACCCAGCATAAAAACCAAGAACCCATTTTCTGTATAATCACTATGTTTATATTTATTCTCCCACAACTTCATTATTTGTACCATTTCTGCTTGCAGGCATTTACATTCAATTAACAGATGCCTAATATTTTCTATGCTTTCCTTACATAACTTCAAGATTAAATCACCCATATTTTTCCATTTATGTATATATTCTCTTGCTGCAAAAGATCCTGTTCAAGTCTTAAACAGTAAATTATTTTCCTTGCTATTGTTCTGTTTACTTCTATTTATATTTAAATTCCTTTTACTCTCCACACTAGTTCCCCATCTCTCTAACTCTCTATTTTTTATTAATACATCTATACTTCTATCCCATGCCTTGCCATTATAACACTCAACAATTCTCCTATCACAATTATCCCACCTTTTGTATAAGCATACTGACATAAATTCTTTATCCAAATCTTATGCACACTGTACTATCTTTCTCATCCATCTTACTGCTTGCCCTTACTCATAGCCAATTAAATACTATTTTAGCTATTCTCTATCCATAAATTGTAGTCTACCAAACTCTCCATACAGTAATGCCACCAAGTGCAAGCCTTTATAATCAATGAATGCAGGAAGGTTTGTGCATAAATCCCTATCTAGTGCCTACTCATCCAATATCCCCATACTAATTTCCAACTTGTGTAAGCATATGAAATGGCTATCATGTGGCAGTTATTGTGTGTTTGATAAAGCCTAGATATCATTGGTAGATATAATTTTTTATGATTGATTATACTTCAATTTCACATTAAAATCTATATTGATTTTTATTTTTCCATTTCAAAAATTCTTTATAAAAAGAGATCTTCATTATGTTCTTATTTCTATCATTATTTATTTACTTGATTGTTTTCTTCTTTTCAATGTTTTAATAATTTTTATATTAAGCATTAATAAAAGTTAATATCTATGACATTAATCACAATCATATTAACAATAAAGCATAACTTCCAATCCTGTAAAAGAAAGAACTAACAAAATATTTCTACTTCTTCAAGAACAGGCAACAAATAAAACAAAATGTAGTCCAAAAAGATAGGTTAAAAAGTTTCATTGTTATAAAAAACAATAACAATAACAAAAAAAGCTGAAGATATAAACAAAATATTATGAAAATTCATAATATATATTGCATGAACCTAAGAAATCTGGATATTGTAAATTTAAAAATGGCTTACTTATATACAACATCTTAAGAATTAAATAAAATGGATTAGACTAGGGAATTTTAAACCAAAAAATCATGTTATCTATTAATCACACCATAAATAACTAAACTGAAATTATATTTTTTATTACTATTAGAGGGAATATTTTAGGCACCACCATTAAATATAATTGTATATACCAATATGTCTAGAAGAAATTGAAAAATATTATTAGACAAGATATACATCTTTTGATTGCTTTAGATTGCCAAAGTTGAAATTGTTAAGGAAATAATTGTTATTGGACTATATGGATTTGGAAGCAAAAGTAAAACAGGAAAATTGTTAATAATTTTTTTTAATTCAGTGTCCTTTTTGTGGTAATATATTTTCAAGAATCCAAAACACCACACATTGCTAAACATATCATTAGATACAACTGACAGAAATAGATTACATAATTGGTACCACACAATAAAAAAGTCAAGTTTTATTAGCAAAAATGAAGCTTGAGCAGATATGAAAGAGATTACAAATTATTTTTATATAAGTTTATACAGAATCTAAAAAGAAACCAAAATTTATAAACAACTTTAAATATAACCAAGAGAAACATATCTATTGTTCCTGGAAATAATAATATAGATTTATTGAATTTTGAATGTATTTAATAGAAAACTGTATAAACAATGAACAGAAATGAAAAAAAAAACTAAAAAAAACAACAAAAAAAACAAAACCAAACAGATGTCAAATGACACAGTAATAGATGCAAAAATAAATTCAAACATAAAAAATATCTGAAATTCTAAACAGCATTTTAGAAAGTTGCCAAGTGATTTTATAACAGTACAAAGACACCGAAACAAAAACAAGCTTTAAAAAACAATTTTTGCAAAAACTTGGAGGATTAAAAATAAATTTCAATCTTGAATGATTTTGCTAAAAATGCCATTGTAACTAAAGTAATAAAGATCAAGAGGAAAGTGCAATATTACAAATCAACAAATGAGATCATCTCAACAAAGAAATCTTCTATAGGTAATATAAGATCAGACTAGCTTTAAAATCATTGCAAAAATGTAAGTCCATAGAAATTTTTGACACTATGTTAAATATTTTATGGTAAAAGGAAAAAAAAAAAACAAGATTCCGATCAATAATTGTCAGATTGAAAAAAAAATCACTTCATAGTTATATACTGAAAACAGCAGTCTATAGTGTGTTCACAGTATTATATTACAAGTAAGATTATGGTATAAATACTTTGATTCTATTTTAACCTTATACTGTATGTGTAGGAGAACTTTCAGGAAATTTGATGAATAAAAGACATTTTTGATTCATTTGCTGGAAACTATAAGACAAATGAATGCTAAATATCCACAGCAATGCCAAGATGGTGGACTCAAGAATCAAAAGTACCTGGAGTGATTTTTCAGCTGATTGAAGTAAGAAAAAAATCAATTTAATCAATGAATGAAGCTGTTGCATCCAATCTGTCACATGTGCTTGACATTCACAGACCTCCAGAGCAACCAAGTATTATTATTATGATAAATTATGAAATATTCCATTGAGAATAAATGTTCCACATCATTTCATTATTAATGTGGGGAATCTCTAGACTAAAAAGCTACAGATTATGATAAAACAAATTTGTTTTGTGTTGGTAAAGAACTACATAACTTTTATATTGAATATATAATGACATAGAACAGATTAAAAATGTTTATTATCAATAAAGAGACATCAAAACAATTGTCAATATGCTGAAGATGACATTATAAAAGTTAAAAAGTTGGGTGGAAAGATAAGAATCATTGCTAAATATGAAAAATATTGATATTACAATGATTGAGATGGCAGATGGATTTAAAATTAATAATGACAACATAAAAGTAATCTGCAATATTTATCTTTTTTGATCTTTAATCATTATCAACAAAGCATCCATCAATGAAGAGATTAGTTGCCAACTGATATTGTGAAGTTTTATCAAAAAGCACTGAAACGAATTTAGAGATAGATATAGATCTTTAAAAATGATGATCAGAATTTATCAAACTATAATATTTTCTATGATATACTATGGACATGAAACTTGGATTAATAAGATTCAGAATAGAAAATATACTTACTTCTTTGAATTGTAATATGGATACTCAACAAGTTTAAACTCAACCTTTTATTTGAAATATGAAGGACCAGATTAAAATTGTCTTATTTTGGGAATGTTAGGAGTTAGTTGATCTTCTCAGAAAAAGAAAAAAAGGATAACTAGCAAAATATCATATGATTTCATTTTACAAAAATTCAATTGATGATGGGTTTTTTCCCTGAAGGAATGCCATTTATGTGATCATCAGCACCAACTATTAGCTGCCATTTAAGATTAAAACAATGTCCATTCTACAACTTAAAAATTGAATTAAAACTGTGCATAAAATAATTAATGGAATATTTTATTCAACAAATGTTGTGTATTATAAATTGATCTAAGTAATTCAAATGGTGTGTAAACTCTTAAAGAGTGCCAGAGTACTTCATCTTTATTTAATGAATAAAACAATCTTAAATTTTTTATCAACATTTGTTTTAATCATAGTTGAAAAAAAAAGAACAAATAGGATACTAGTAAATGACACTGAATTTTTAATAGCAACAAGTTTATTTGAGACTTTGAAATCTTAAAGACATTATTCAGGAGAAATAGAATGTTTAAAATGGTCATTTAAAATAGTTCATGTATGTACAACCTTGGCATTATCTATATTAATGTAACTCCCTCTATTGTCAAACTATCATGTTTCTGAATGTTGTTCAAGATCCTATATAAATAGATGATTAGAATAATAATAACAGTATTTATTTGATTCATCTTACATTTAAAACTTGCAAAAACATCTCAGATGATTTGATATTCACTGTTCTTGTTTTAATTTGCGATCTATATAAGATCTTCAATAGAAGATGAAAATGGATTCATTTTTTATCTCTAATATGTTTTATTTTGATACAAAGGGCTTTGCATTAATATAACCAGTGCTTAGACCTTTACCACTCTAAGTGTTATATATTTACTAATGTTGTAAAATTCTATTATTTTATATTTAAAGAATATACAATGTCTATGTTGGTAGACTTGTGTTCAATAGTCAAATCAGCCACTTAAAAAATTTGACAATTTGTTCTGAGACTATTTGATTTTTTTTCTATTTATACATTTGGATTAGTTAATTCATATTGTCTATGAGAAAATAATATATTATGTGAGTTTATACGGTTGTAATATTCAGTTGAGTAATCAAAATTTTCTACACAATTACCTACAGTATATAAATATAGGGGATTTGAACTCAGACTTTCAAGTACCCATCAACTATCCACACTATCTCACATCACTGATACACAAGATCACACACATGTAGAAAAGATAAATAATCACCAATATATGTATTTCATGCTAAACCAGCACTCATCAGTTGGTCCAGATTATCATCTCCCATATATATATAATTAGTGTTCAGCTTATATTAAGATAGAAATATTCATACTTTAATGGACAGGCTTTAATCTACTCCAACCTTCAATTCTTCAGGCATCCATACCATTGAAAATCTGATGATAAAAAGCACAAACCCATGCTGATGCCAATATTATTGCCATGCCCATGTTGATCTCAAGTCACTCTGACCCCTCATGTATAGAACCTTATCCATTTAAATACATAGAAGAGGGATGGGCTCCAGGTATATGAAGAATGCCTGAATTTCAAATATTTACACATTTAGCCTGCAACCTGCCCATCCAATTCTATGTATTTAAATGGATAAGGTCAGAGTGACTTAAAATCAACATGGGCATGGCAATAATATTGGCATCGGCATGGGATTGGGGCTTTTCATCATTAGATTTTCAATGGTATGGATGGCTGAAAAGATGGAAGTTGGAGTAGATTGAAGCCTGTCCACTAAAGTATGAAGATTTGCTATCTTAATATAAACTGAACACTGATTATATATGTGTGTGGGAGATGATAATGTGGACTAACTGTTGAATGCTCGTTTAGCATGAAATACAGATATTGGTGATTATTTATCTTTTCTACATGTGTGTGGTCTTGTGTACCAGTGGTATGAGATAGTGTGGATAGTTGACAGGTACTTGAAAGTCTGAGTTCAAATCCCCTATATTTACAATTAGGCTCCATACATATGAAGACTGCCTGCATTTTAAATATCTACAATATAATAAAATTTAAAATTACATGTATAAAATGATTATTATATAAGCGATGTATAATCATGTAAAGTAAATATAGTTAATGAAATGTCAAAATTTAAAAAAAAAACTAAGTGTAGCATTTCTAAATATAAATGCAACAAACATTTTCAAAATGACATTCATAATAATGAGAAGTTCATTGTATCCACCAAAACGTGTACATAATATAAATAAAAAAAATTTAAAAAAAGAGAGAAGAAAATATTAAGAATATCGTTATAAAAACTTGAGAGTCATTAAAAAGAGAAGTAGATAAAAAATATCAAGTATAAGAATCAAATAAATAAAAACAAAAAATAGAGCGCATATGCTATATAAAGAAAGTAGCTGATTAAGAAAATTGATATCAGATGGGTTATGAAAACAAAATTATATGAGAGGGAGAAGATAGTAAACCATTTCTAATCTCAAAAAAGAAAATAAGAAAGAAGAAATAAAAATATAGTTCCTTTGAAAAAAAAAAAAAGGGAAGAAAATAAATCCTTTATGATGATTTTTCCAAATCTTCATATATTGCATTAAGTAATAGAAGAAAAAAAAAGTAATCATTTGTTTCTCCATAAGTTTATACAATATTTATATAACACAGATTGCATATTCTTATCATTATATTAAAATAAAAGTGTTTTTAATTTTTAAATTAAAATTATTGCTTAACAAAAGCAAACTTGATTGAATTAAAAATAATTAAAGTTTAGGATCTTTTTAATTTAATTTTCAAATAATTGTTATTAACACTTTCAAATAATTGTTACACTAACGATTAAATAAATAACATTTTGTACATGGTTTGGTTACTATTAACCTAAAGTTATATTTTATTTAATTAAATCACTGTAGAAGTGAAAATTCAACGGCTATTCTGGATTTAACCACACAATAGCATTGTTTTAACTATCCACTGTTCTATGATCATTGTTATATTTTGTTTATTAATAATTATTTAAAAATAAGTTTTGGGTATAATCTCACTACTGATTTTTAAATCATAAATGTGAACTTAATTTCATTCATGGATAGAAAATAATTTGATTAATTAATCCAACAAGTTCTGATAAATAGCCATTTTAAATAAAGGAGGAGCAAAGAGTGCATTCCTCTTATTTATTCTCTGCCTCTCCTCAGTGCAAATGCCTCACCATTTCTTCCGTTGTTGTATATATGTATCAAAACAAGTTTATTAATTGTCTCCTGTATCATTAGTAAATATTTCACCTGAAACTATTATTAACATATAAATATATTTCGTATCAAAAAGGTTTATTAGTAAACAGGTTGCAAAGCAGTTATGTACAATTTAAAAATAATAATAATAAAGTAAAAAAAAAAAATCAAGTTTAAGGGCATTGAACTATATTAAGTGGATAATACAAAATGATTACAATAATAAACAGTTATTAGCGAAATACAAATGAAATATATCAAATTAAAAATTGACGCGAAATAATGTATTCAATATAATCTAATTATAACATTAATTTTAAAGATTATTGAGTGTTGTCAAAAGTATTCTCAGGGTTTATAATTAATAATCTGCTTCCAGTATAATACTGTTTTGCTGGTCTTCATTGTAAAAAAAAAATAAAACAAAACAATAACCAATGACCCAATCTTTAATACGCGCTTCGATGATTATGAAAGCATTACCCACTAGTATTACAACAAATGAATTGATGCTTTTCTGATTAATTTAGATGAATCCAGGATCTGTGTGTTCTAACTAATAATAACTAGATACTAATTTGCCAGCTAATATCGCACAGCCAGGCCAAGTTGCTGAGAGAACAAATTGCAGAATTTGACACTTGCAAATCAAATTGTACTAATGAAAAATAATAATAATAATAATAAATCTTAAATCTGTTCGAGACATATTTTTTCAAAAGATTCACTGAAACTAGATTTGAAAATTAAGTTTGAGATACGAGGCCGGGTCACTATTCACTGTACCACAAATGTAAATAATCCTTCTCGTTCATTTTATATATTTACGCATTCTCTTTCAAATCAAACTTAAATTTATTTTGTTTATCGCATTATTTGCTAGGAAAATCAAATAATGTTTGAGCACCAACGTTTTAAGCTGAGCGCAACATTTATTTGATTAAACCGATATATATATTTGGATGAGAATCTATTTATCTCGAATTCCTCACTGGTCTAAACTGCTCAGTGTCTTGATACCCATTATTTAAACTTTTTTTATTTTATACTGAAAAATAATACTGTAATAGAATTGATCGAACTGTGTTGCTTAAATAATAGCATATGCCTTTTTAATTATAAATCATAAATTAAATTTTCAACTGTTAGAGTCTATTAAAAATAATTTGTTAATAAATTAATTATTACTTTAATGGTCAAATCGAATAAGGCAACTATCTAATCGCACTTCTTAAAAAAAAAAAAAAAGATCATATATCTTTTTAAAGTTTTTTCGCATTATCAGTATTAAGAAGGCGGAATCTTAACTCATGAACCTCGACATTAAATAAAAGGTTTATTTCAGCAAAATACTATTAGCCATCTCATCTTTTCTCCCCATTAAATATGTGTTTATTAAATTACAATTTTTTAAGACAAACATAAACACTACAACGAGCTGAAGAAGTAAATAAACTTACTATAGTTTATCAATGTAACTATAGCAACAGAAAATTGTAAATATTCTTGCTGTTTAATAAAATTTAGGTATTTAATTAAAACTTCTAAAGTTAACTCTAATTAAAACTGTTAAATAGAAATCCTAAATATATATATACTCTAATAGGAAAACACTTATAAAATATATGCTAATACAACAAATATCCTTTTGGAATAAGACTTTTCTAAATAAAAAAATCTAATTAAATGTTTTCTGAATGCAGTAATTAATTAAAGTTTTGCATAATGCGTATTGTTTTGAAACGTCGATCAAATACAAAAACAATAAAATTTATCAAGAATCATTGTATGTACCTTTCTATACATTTTTCGTTCATTTATCTGACCAATATAATTCGCCTACCATTCACTCACCTATCCTCCATACTTAGTTTATTTATTTTTCTTTAAAACCATCACCGTCATTATTAATAAAAAAAATTAATAACAATAAACTGCTTTTCTATTTAAAAATATGGTTCCAAATGTTCTTTCATATATAAAAAATGCAATAGAAATTATTTTATTCCTTTTTTTTTAAAAAAAAAGCTTTATTTATTTACATAAACCCATATATACTTCAATACATTATGTACATGTTTTCAACGTTTCACCTACCTCCTTGCCGTTTATTCATATATCTATTCTTATAGTAGGGAATTGCTACAGAAACCAAATATTTCACAGACGTACACATGAATATTTTTGAAATGTTTATAAATATTACTGATGATTTACAATACTAGACAATGGATTCAAAATGAAAAATTTTGTAATTTGTGAAATTGTTATAATGTTCCAATTGTCATTTAATCGGTCATTAGTTATTTTGTTTATTCATATGGCAAACATATAACGTATTTTATTATTATCATCATTATTATTAGACGCCATCAAATGAAAAATATTCCCGGATTCAATGCGATCATTTGATTGATAATCTGTTTAATCATAAAATTAATTCCAGTCTTAATCCCCCCCCCCTAAAGTATGAAATAATGTTCTGCTGTTGATATGTTAGGATCTACTATAGCTAACACCAACATATACACTTCTATAGATATTAGTAATAAGATATTAAAAAGAGAAATAAAATAGAAAAAAGCAAGATAGTAGGAAAAAATTGCAATAAAAAGATAGGCTCTCCTTATGAAGAATTATAAAAGAAAAAATGATTCACTGTAGATAATTATATAAAACAAAAGATATAATCAGTAAATGGAAAATATATATATATGGTTTATTTTTTGTGTTTATAAGTCCGTTCCCATTGAATAATAAATTATTTTGTCAATCTTTAATTATTTTACTGTTAGATTTTGAAATATTTTCCCCTATGTTTTTAGCATATATATATATATTTTTACTAACAATCTTGATTTTTTATTCATAAAATTATCTCCCCACTCCCACTTCCCAAAGTAGATTTTTTTTTAGTTCAGTTTATATATACTCAGTGGTTATATTGAAATAATAAGAACCAGAAAATTATACATATCTGATTGTAAAAAATTTTAAATACTTTTGTAAAAAAGTTAAACAATTTTTAAAACAGTTCAATACAGATTCCCATAAAATAAAAAAAAGGCTTTACTTAGAAGGTTTGACAATTGCTAGATGATGATAATTTATTTGTTTTTAATCTTCATTTAAACTTTAATTAAAAGTAGTTAGATACCTATTTATATTGAATGCTTATCTGGATTGGCTATGACCTAGATGCATGAAAAAAACATTCAAAACTGGAAAAAATTTACAAGTTTTACCCAGTCTGGATTCAAACTTGTATTGTAGAAATAGCAGGCAGTTGCATTACTAATACATCGCAAGGCAAACCCATGATCATATTTCCATAACACTTGATAAACATTATAAGTTGATTTTTGTGTGCATTTTTATATTTTTATATAGCAACAGAAAATGTTCTATATTATGTACAGTATTAATAATAACGGGTGTACATAATTTAAACTAAAATATGAAGTCATTGTAAATTACATTTTATTGTCTGTGTAAATATATAATATATAACTGTGGAAAATAATTCAATAATACATAAATTAGTTTAAATTACAACGAAATCAAGACATATGTCACATGACCTAATTTAATAAGCTTATAATACAAATGTTATATATAGAGCTCGCAAATAAGCTCTTATCAAGCTTTTCAGAATATCTCCAATCCCAGACCAGTTGCTGCTACTGGCTTCCTCAGTGAAGTGCTAAGATATTCAAGCATTAGATTAAAAATACCAAGACAAACCCAGAAATTTGTCTAATGGATAACTATTACATAGAAAATCTGAAATTTTCAGACATTCATATGTCTTCCAATCCAGCTATTAATATATAGTGTATCTGAACATTGTTCAGTCCCATATGGCTATTTAAGTTAGATGGCTGGATTGGAAGACATATTAGATAAAGTGCTGGGCTTGTCCTGGTATTTTTAATCTAATTCTTGAATATCCTAGCACTTCACTGAGAAAGTCAGTAGCAGAAACTGGTCTGGGGTTGGGGATATTCTGCAAAACTTGTTAAAAGCTTACTTGTGATCTCTATATATAAATTATTTTAGTAAATTAAATAAATTCTTTTTTTTTTTAAATTAAGAAGATAATTTTTTTAATCTTTTAATTCTTCTAGTTAAACAAACACAAAAAGGAGACATTCCTTCTTACCTGTTTAGTCTTGCTTTTAAAATAATTACATATGTTAAGATGACATCAGTAGTAATTTGTCACTGCTCATTCTCTAAACAATTTATTCTATCATGTACTGCTATATTATAAACTGCAATGAGTCCTTATATCATTAAAATGATTGGGAATACAATTGTGAAATGTCATTTTCTTAGAAAGAAGAACAACAAAGAAAGTAAAAATAAGTATAATTTTAAGATTACATGAAATTTAAAAAAATTATAAAGTATTGTAATGATGTTATATAAGTATAACTTTATATTTTTTAGAAATTATGCTGGACTTTGCGCATTTATATATATATATATATTATATGTCAAATGCGTTGACCGGAAAGCAAACCTTAGCTGGCTGCTTAGAAGGCAGCCATGCTAACCACTAGGCCACCAATGCTTGACAACTTCACATTTATATTTCAAACAAAATTTCTGACAGTTGAAAAATATACTACTAAATCTTAATTAACCAACCAAGTTTACTCAGGTCACATCTCGTAAACTGTCTAGCCAAATACTACATTTTTTGGCACTCTATATTCATTGATGCATTTTATACAATCTTCTCTGCAATTGCATAATATATAATCATATAATTTATTCATTATAACATATGTAATAAATTTAATTAGTAATGGTTTAATCTCTTCCCTTCTTTTATGAAACTCAAAAAATGCTGCAATAAATAAATACTAGTCTTATGTTGGGTTATTTCCATCATCTAATATGAGTATTGAATGTCTTTAGAAAAATTTAACTTTATTTAAATATTCCCAATACATTCGACTGTTAAATCATAGCACACCGGTTACTATATGCACAACATTTCAAGAGATATTATTCTCCCCTCTTCTTCAGATATTGCTGACAGAAATAGTCCAACATATAAATACAACTAAAACACCATCATCACAAACCTTCAGGAAAATAGTCATAATAATATTATTTTTATAAGCTATGTCATACAAATTCCTTCATATTTATATATATGTTACTACTTGTATATAATATGTTATTAATAACATTTATTTTATAAAAATAAATAAATAAACAAATACTACAAAACTTTATAATTTAATACTATTAAAAACTAAATTTATAAAATATATTGTTGTTATAAAAAAGTAATATTGAAATGAACATCCTATTTAATAATGTTTCAAGATATAGCAAATTCTTACTTATGTAGGAAAAGTATGTTTACCATAATAGTCAAATGGCTCATAACTACAAAAAGAATAATTGGATATGACAAAATATTTAACAAAAATGTTTTGTTTTTTTTTACTTTGTAAAACTGGTTGAATTTTTATTATTATAAAATATTCTAATGGAAAGATACTAATGAGTGAAAATTGAATATATATATATAAAAAGGGTATTGTTCTATTAGCTCTGTCAGCCACTTGATGGCATTGATGCTATGCAAAACACAGAAATATAATGTTACCCGACCACTGGCATAAAAATTAATTTTTAATATCTTTAAATACTAATGTATATTAGTGTATCTACAAAATCAACAAGTTTATTTGTTATTTAGTATTCCTACATGCCAAGAGATGTTGCTGCAACAGGTTTACAATTGTTATGAGGTAATAGTAGGTCAGATGACTTGTAAGCTAATTACTTTGACATATATATTTGAAGAGTTGTGGCAGGCTGAAGTCCAGACACCTTCACATGATATTGTAGTGAACTTTCAACTGTCAGCATTGGGATAAAGTGCATAACACAAAGCAGAAAGCTGGCCACCAGAACGGCATGCAAAATAGCCTCTTTCTGTGCTTTCACATAGAAATAAGGCTGGCGGTGGCCATGTGAACAGCATATTTATGTGTTTTTGCATATAAATAATGCCATCAAGCAGAGCAGCTGACATGAGCTAATATAACAGTACCAAAAAAGTTTGATAGATTTATAACTTAGCAAATATGTGAATTCATAAATATAATCAGAAAACAATCAAGTAACATATCAGATTTGGATGGCAATCTTTCTAAATTGGAAAAAGTTTTCAATGAAAGTTGAAAAATTAATAAAAATATATAACATTAGATATTTATCAAAGGATCAAAAACAATTGACTTTTATGATATTACTATCCTCCAATTAAATAAAAGAAAAAAAATGATAAAAGAAATAGATGAATTATAGAATGGTTTTCAGGAAAAGAAAGAAGAAATATTTAATATTAAATGCTATCTGAAAAAATTAAGATTAACGCAGTTATATTTGTGATTTTTAGTTTATAGTATGGCTCTCATAATGTAAAGGATTAGATATCTTTATAAGTTAGGATTAAAAAAAATTAAATTTTTAGTGAATTTATACCAAGAACTATCTTAATTAAAATTAGAGAAAAATTAATAGAAAGTTTTCTTGTTCACAAAGAAGTGGAACAATTCTTTTAGCTCTCTAATATAAAAACATATTTAGTAAAATAAAAAAAATAAAAAATTATACAAATTAGGCTTAAATAAATTTTGTTAAGCAGATAATATTGTTTTCTGAATGAGAATAATGAAACTTTGACAAATTTTAATTGAAATTACTAAAATGATAAGGATAGGATATCACTGTTGGAAAAATCAAAATGATAATCTATAGAGATAAAATAAAATTTAACTTAAACAATATATAGCTGCATATATCTAACTTATATAATATTAGAAGTAAATTAACATATAATTTTTAAAAATTACAACAATGAGATATTTAATATTTATTTTCCTTTCATTTATGTTTGTAATTCAAAATTTGTAAAAATCTTTTAAGATCTGCATAGCGAAAAGGATTTTATTTTTTTCTTTGCTGAGCTGAGCTTTGATTCTGGTAACATTTTTGCAAATTTTGTATAACAAAATATGTTTTATAAATATTTTAATAAATAGATAAATTAATCTAAATACAAGACTAAATATTTCATAAGTCTTTATTATTATATGGAATTACATACTGGACAACCAGCAATTATTTTAAAGGCAGAGTATATATTTTTGTAACCTGGATGATTAGAAATCTTCTGAAAATACTGAACTTCTAATGAAAGATTGCTTAAGTAAATAATTAATAAAATTATTCTTGGAGGAGATATTGGAGAGAAAAAATTAGAGAAATACTGAAACTGAGATGAGTGAACATTTCCCTGATTGAGAATTATATGCCTATGAAAAAAATTGCTCAAGAAACTATGAATCAGATTTCATAATAAAATATGATAGTTAATAACCCAGAAGGTATTTAAAAAAATCCTCAAAGATGTAGTTAGTAATAATTTATATTTAAAACTTATTTAAAACATTTTTAGACATAAACTAAACTAGACGAGAATAAAGATATATTTCCCCACTTTTAAAAAAAAATCATTACATCAAATGTTTTATAAAATTTGAAAATTTAATATATCTTCTTTCTATTATTTAAAGATCAAAAACAATTTTTTCATAGATGATTTACTTTTAAAAAATTCCAATTTGTTTTATAAGTCTTCTATCAATTTGAAATTTAATTTAATTTTTATTTTCTACCCTTCAATAGCAGCCTGATATTATTAAAACAGATCTTTTACTTTTAAAATACCTTCAACGATTTTGACTAACTGTATTGGACAAGGAACATATTACTTGCACAATGGTGAACATGGACTTCCCCCCCCCCTTTATTCCATTTATAAGAATATTTATGGCCACCAAATATTATAATCATAAAATAAGAAATTCTTAAAAAAAATGTTAGCAAAAAACATGCACAAATAATCATGTAAGTTTTTTTATTACACTATTAGTAATATCTTTTTTCCATTACTCTGACTTTACCTAACAAATAACTGAAACAAACCATTCTATTGAAAAGAATTTATATATTGTTGTCACTATTATACTGTCATTTCATTGAATTCAAAGCTGTACAAATGCAGATCAGAAAATCACTCATTAACTAATTTTTTATATGTAAATTTGTCTAGTTATGCAAAATATATTAAGAATAAATAATAAAACAAAATTTAGAAATGGAAAACTGCTTTTACAGATACAGTTAAGTGCATTATTGAATAAACAAACAAAAACAAAATTGTCAGAATTGTGGATGAGAAAATCATGAAGTTATAACTGAAGAAAACATTCAGTACTATAACTATTTAACAAGACCAAAATTATCTTCTGCTGTCTGAATAGATTATGAAACAAAATGTCATTTATGTCATTTCTCATATCTTACTATGAAAATAGGATTGCAAATTTGTCAACAACATTTTTGCTCTTTAATTACAAACACAACAATTCTGATTCCATTTATTTATTTATTTTATCTATTTTTGTACACAAACATATTAAACTAAGTAGTGTGATTAAGTTTTTTGAGCACATATACAAAATTTCATGAAAGATCTTTGCAATAATACTTCATTGAACCTTCAGATTGAGAAACAATAAAGAATTCAGATGTGCAGAGTGGAATTCTTAATTATCTTTTTGCATGAAGCAATACAATCAATAATAAAGTTACTTGAGATGGGAGGTTCATTTGCAAATAATTATATTATTTGATAGTCAATTGAATATTTATTGTGCTACAAAGTTGAAAGTCCTAGAAAAATAGTTTAAAGTGGTATGACTTACAAAATATATCTAGACATTCAGGCCTTGTATAATCATTTAATTATTAGGAATAATTGTAATATCAGTAATGATATTGATATCAAACTAAAAGATAGAAATGATAATATAAATATGTTTCATTTTTTCCTAAATATATATACTTAATTATATGAAGTTTAGCTGATGCAGACTGTTTAAGATCTGAACATGAAAAAGCACTTATATCTAAGAATTTGATAAGATATGATATTAGTGAAACTTGACAGGTAAAAGAAACAAGTTTAAAGGAACTTATTATAATTTTTGCAAAGATACTTACTTCATCAATTGAAATAAGATTCCATATTACTGGAATCAATTTTAAGTCTACTTTGTTACTTTATGCTGCATGTACCAAATCAAAGGCTAATGATATTTAAAAGAAATTGATACGTGCAATAGTTTCAGAGTTTATTTTATCGACGCTCATGTTTCAATATTAGTAGAAAGATTTAAAAAATTAAAGCTTTTGTTTATTGTTAGGTTGTATTTTATAACAGTACCAATAAAAAATTATTTTATTTTTTATTTTAGACTTTAGTGAATATGTTAGTAGAAATTATAGTCAAAATTTATTAGAAAAAAATTGTATTAACTCTATTTTGATGCATCGTGCAGAAGAAGGGGGAGAGGGAGATAAAAGTGATAGAATTTTTTTTTTTTTTTAAATTTCTAATAAACTTATTTCTAGATAAGAAGACGTTTATTGCATATTTTTCAAAAATTGGGTTTTTTAAACAAGTTTTTATTTTAAATATTTTTTTAAAATGTACGAATACACTTGATTCAAAAACTTATTTACAGCACACTTAATTTTTTTTTGCAATTATTAATTTATAATTTAAAAAAAAATAGTTTTTTTTTGCAACTATTATAATAAATCATTGTAGTGTGGTTTAACTTGAAACATTTAAAAATATTTTGTTTTTCAGTATTATACATTGTAATGCGAGTGCAGATGAAAAATCGAGTCTGGTTTCAACAACATGGCACTGCCAAGCTCCCAACTACAAAGTCAATGAATCTTAAATTTAAAGGCACCTCTTCTCAGGACAGAGTGGCCCAAAGTCTCTAATTCATTTGTTTTTATTTTATTAGTGGTAGAGGGGGGGGGGATACAAACTAAAATGAAAAATTTGTTGTACTTAAAAAAATTTATTCCCTAAGCATTGAAAATGATATTATTTAAATGTTTACCTTCTTGATATGTGAGTTCATTCTTTATTAGAAAGTTAAACATTTATTTTTAGATGAAATATGTTCAACATGCATATTAATTACGTAAGAGTTTAGAAAAGTTTGTAGTGTATATTAGGGAATAGCAATAATGATCAACTATAGTTGAAGATGATCAAATGTTATAACTTGATTATAGGACTGCTTGATTATTGTATCTTGTCTGAATAACAGTTAATTGGATTTGTTTAATGTTAATAATATATTTACTAATTAATTAATTACTCTGCTCAGTAATCCACCAGAACTTAGTTTTATATATACATTTCAATTCATATTTTATTATCACAACGAAATAAATTATTATTAATTATAATAATTAGTTTAATTTGTCAAAAAGAAAAAGACCTGGTTAATATTTCTGTCATTGTTTCAGGTTTTCAATCCTACACCTGATTTATGTTTCATTTTTAATTATAGCTAATAATTCTGTGTTTTCCACCTTTCAAAGCAGTCATTTATCATAAATTAACTGCAAGAACTTGCATGCATGGATAATTATTTTTACTATTTATTTTTTTATTATTTTAATCCCTATGGTGTTTTATAAACAATTGTCAGGTACAATATTTAAAATTTAAATATATACATATCAAAGTTGTAATATTTAAAAATATTAAATCGATACAGGTGAAACAATTATGTCAGGATGTGCACTTTTTATTCTATGAAATATTAATGCTCGAAAATATCTTTATAAGTTAGAAATAAATAGATTATAATAACAAACAAATATTAATGACTTAACATTATGGGAATTTATGAGCTGTAAGTGATTGTAGTATAATAAATAAATAAATTAGTAAATCAAAAATTAATCATATTTGATAAAAGTTAATGAGAAGAAACCCTAAACTAGGCAAGTTTTATAATAAATAGATATATATATATCCAAAGCAAAACTAAGAGATGGTTAAACTCATTTTAAGATCATCTTTTAATTGATTGTCCTGTATGACTTGGTGTGATGATAGAGAGCAAATTCTGGAGTTCAAGATTGTAAATTGAATTTTTTACAACTCATTTGATTATTATTTTTTATTTGATTTATAATAAAAGTTGAAAATCTAACTGCTTTGTATAAAATTTCTGTATATGATTTTTTATATAAATACACTAATCTCGATTTTCACAATACTGTATATATTTTATTTCATATAAAATATAATTTATATTATAGCAATGATTTTTTTTAATATAGTTAATAAATTGATTGCCAGCTTTGAATTCAAATTTTATTATCTTTTACAAGTTTACATGTAACTTTATAATGAAAACATTTTCACTCAAGAATCTTATATGTTTTCTACATTTAAAAAATATTGAATAAAATGCTAATAATTAATCTGAGTAGCAAATGCTATGTTTTTAAGAAAAACTGCAAGTTTTAGGCAATGCAAAGTTTTACATCATCTTAGCTTACCTGCTAATTTTTTTAAAATTTACCTGTAAAAATTTAATAAAATCCAGAGTTTCTGGCAGAGAATAATAAACAGTTTGTTTTCAAACTTTTACCTTCAAGCACTTTAATCTTCATCGAATATAATTTTGCTGGTTTATTGAAATCAATGGAAATAATTAACTGTTGTTTTTTTTTTTTTTGGAGGGGGGGGGGATTGGACTATTATATAAAGACAGTTCTTAAAAAAAAATCTTAATTTGATTCATTTAGATATTTACAATCACCTTCATATAAAGTGAAATCTGTACCCCCCACCTGCTTCATTTTTTTTGTAGAATTATACCATTTTTTAATTTTTTTATTCAGACACACTATAAACAGCTCCTTTTCTAGAGCTATTTTTGTTTATTTGGGGGGGAGGGGGTATAAAAAGGATTTTGGTCAACATTTATTTTTAAAAAGACAACTTTTGAATACTTTCAGCATAATTTTTCATACAGAGATATCTTGCTGAAAATCAATGATAATGACATATATATATCATAGAAACCTTATAGCCATCAGTGAGAAAATAAGCATGCATTATAGAACAAAAAAATATATAATTATTTTTATTATTTTTTTTATAAATTTTTAAAGATTTTTTTATTTGCTTTTACTAACAAAAAACATGATTTTATCATGGTTTTTAACGCAGTATTAGCAAGCATTATTTTATTAAGTGTAATGTACTTAATTAATAAAATAATGCTTAATAATAGTGTTTAAGAATACTTTTAATATAAAATGTCAAATACTGTGGGGGGGGGGTTAGTTTTTACATTTCTTTCATACATATATTAATTCAAAAAAAGAAAATTCAAATGTAGTACACCTGGGTCTCTTTTTACGCGGACTTATTTAACACGATTTTGAAGTCACGCGATTCATGTTTCACTGGAAGTCGAACTAAAATAATGCGCTATTACTTTAAATAATAAATTTCGTGCACTTAGATTATATCGAAAGTAATAGCACATTATTGGAATTCAACTTTCATCTTAGTAATTTCAATATTTTCAGTGCTTTATAATAGTAAGATTTTATGCAATAATGAAATTAAAATTATGATTTCCACATTTTATGTATACACACATTAAATTTTACAAGATTATAATGTAAATTTGTTCAAACATTGTGCGTGTTAATTTTGCATTTTAAATGACATTCTGTTTTTGCTTTTTAAAAAAAGAACGTAATCAATTACAGTATTAATCATTTAGTGTCCACAAGTTTATTTTTAAAAGGTGAGTAATAGCAGTGGGCACAATTAAATTTGACAATTAAAAATTAAAATCTGATTTTTAATTGTAATTAACAATTTAAAAATTACTTGGTGACTTGAAATTAATGAGATGTGAAATTTGATTTTTAAACGGAATTGAAAATTAAAAAATTAAAGTCAAAAATAAGAATTTAATTTTTAGTTGTTAGTTTCATAAACAATTAATAAAATCATTGTCTCAAAGATTAATTACTAATTATGTTGTCACCAGAAAACCATTGACACAACATGAGTGTGAAGTTAGCACTAGTTGTATTTCCTCAGTTTGCAAACGAATGTGTTTTTCGCAAATAGCGATAATAATTAAAACGTGTATAAAAAAATGTAAATTACTGTACTGTAAATTATGCATAAAAATATATTATTTTGAATAAAATTAAATATTATAGTTAAAAAAAGTTTGTCTTGTATCAATTTTTTTCAAATTTGAAATTTTTTATTAGTCATATTTTATTTCCTTATATTTTTTTGCGCAAATTTTAAAGTAATTTTACATTGGTGCTTTGCTTTTATGCAAATTTTGAAAAATCACAGACTGCATCCCCCCTTTTTCAATGTAAGTTATGTCTATTTTTACGCAATTTCATTTGCGCGTGTTTTCTGAGGAACCTATCTATCGTGTAAAATGAGACCCAGGTGTATTTCTTTTTTCTGTTATGGCTATAGTATTCATAGTTCAAATATACCTAATAGCCTTCCATTAAAAACAAAATTATTTTACATATAGTTAATTTTAATCTGAAATAAATCCAATTTCTATTCTTTATAAATTAAGATATATATTTATTTAATTTATATCACAGTATAATTGACTATGATATTTAATAGCGCAGTTTCAAACTGTAATTCTGAACAGATTGTACTATTTGTTTAGAATTGCAGTATAATATTAATAATTTTATTAGTCATTCATTAGATTAGAGATTATCCAATAATGAATAATATTTCTATAATGTAATTTTCACTACACCAATCTCACGCAAGTTAAGGATTGGTTTCTATTCACATTTAACAATTTGTGGAGGGATATAATCATAAGCATATTATCAAAAACATGCGACAAAGATTTATGATTCCCATGATGCATATTTCATGCTGAACCAGTGCCCATCCATTGGCTCAGTACAGAAATATTATATAGTATAATATTTTAAAATTGATCATTATTATCATAAATTTTTTTTAAAGTTACAGTATCATGTTTGCTTTTATTATTTATAATTTTATTTCAATGGGAATTTTAAAGATTCAAAAGTAAAAATTAACTAGGATTAATAATTTTAAAAATGAATTATAAAAAGTAATTTAAAAATTTTTTTTTCTATGATATTTTCATTGCAGATGGCTAATGCATAAAAAATTGTCAATCTAAAATTCTTGATGAATCAAATGAAAGAAAACAAAGTTAAAAAATTACATAAATAATTAATTCTGTGGTAATTATGTGAATGCATTGAGAGTTTATAATCCAGAAAGTGATGAATATGAGATAAGTAAAGTAGGACCTGTTTTAATATTTAGAAATGAAAGGCTTTGGATATTCCTTATATATATATATATGTGTGTGTGTGTGCGTGTGTGTGTATAATAAATCATTAAGTAACTTAAAATATGAAAAAAGTCTCTTAAATTTTTTTTTTATTTGAAATTTTTTTTTAAAAAAAATGCTTAACAAAACTATATTGTATAATTAACTTTATTTTATTCTAACTTAAATCAAGCTTTCAGCTTGAACTCATAAAAATTGTGTGCATTACTTAAAACATATTGAAGTTCTAAGAATGACTTTTAAATTTGATATCAAAATATCCAAAATTTCCCTTTCTCACAGGTCCAGATTAAAAAAATTAGGTCACTTACCTAAGATATTATACTGTCCTATCACGTTGCTAGTGATTTTAAAATAGTGTACCAAATTTCAACAATTTATTTGAATTTAAATCTATTAAACCTTGATTTTAAAATGTTATTCTAACTTAAATGAAAGTGTTACAAGTGTTTACAAACAGATAAGCAAATAAACAAATAGAGATTGTAACTTAAATAAACCCATTTAATAATAAAAATAGATTAGCAACTATAGTAAATGGATTATGTCAAGAAAACCACAAATATCAAAACAAGAAAAATTTTACAATATGCAAAGTTAAAGCAAATTATTTCTATATACCATATTAATAAAAGAAATTGAAAAATGTATAGAGAATGTATTACAGTATGCAAATTATAACAGATGGAAAAAGAAGATAGGCGATTTGTTTAGCAAAAA
The DNA here is from genome assembly GCA_028023455.1 of Epiperipatus broadwayi. NCBI lineage: Eukaryota > Metazoa > Onychophora > Udeonychophora > Euonychophora > Peripatidae > Epiperipatus > Epiperipatus broadwayi. The sequence goes on along the minus strand of JAQFVV010000008.1, from coordinate 14,806,949 downwards.
AAGATAGTTATGAAAAATGAATATGTATTAAAAAATAGTTCATAGTATTAAAAGAAGTTATAAAATATAAAAAGATATATAATTTGTATTTAATTTTCCTCATGAAAAAATCAACAACTTAATCTTACTTTCCCTTAAATTGTCTTTCTTATTGTCAATAATTCACCCCACCTCCACCCCCATCCACACATACACAAACTAAATGGATTAAGAATTTGGATTCTAGATTTAATTTATAGGGAGATAATAATAATTATTTATTTTTGGTGTGTAGAATTAAAAGACAATTTTGATAAATTATATAAAGATTTTAAAAAAATGTGAAGAAAATAAAGAGATTAAAGATGTTATGATTTTTTTCATTGTTGTTGTTGTTTAAGCAATGTGCGATATGAGGATAGGATAATAATAGAATTAATAAAACAATTTTGGCTAAAATAAAATATGAGAGGAAATAAAAATGTATCAGAGATTGAAAAATGCTTTGATAATAAATAAAAAGCAGATGATTTTGTTGTGATATATATTTTTTAGGACAGGGAATATTTAATTTGGCTAAAAGAAAGACTGGAAACATGGATTATGCCCAGAAATTTAAAGAGAAGATATTTTTACATTACAGCACATCATATTAATGATTTTAATTTAAAATATATAAAAAATTAATAAAAAGTAAAAGCAAAGATGGAAAATTAAAAATCAATACTACTTTTGATACTGTAAATTCAAGTATATAATATTCAGAGTGTAAAATTATATTTTACATTTTAAATTCTTTTTGTATATAATTTTTGATAATTCATTATTATTTATTTAATTATACCACCGATAGATTACAATTGTATATTTGTTTATATATATGCTCTTTTATATTAATAAAATCAAATTATGTTAAATAAAAAATATATATCTAGTTAATTTTTTTTACTAAGAAGAACAATCATTTTTTAAATTATTGTTTTAAATTTTATTTCTATACTTATTATAATCAATTTATATATATATTGTAATGGAACGTACTTGCTGCATTCCATTTAAATTGAAAAAAGAAGGCCCCAAACATTGGGAAAGCCAAATATAATGGAATGTATCTTTATATATGATCTCAAATGAAAATAAACATATGAACTTTTGTAACAATAATTATTAGTTAACCAAGCCCCTAACTTTGATACACCAAATGTAATGAATAATTAAACGAACATATTATGCTGACCACGTTATGGCGTCCAAATGTAATGGAACATACTTTTACTCCATTATACCAATCATCAGTTAACTGGGACCAACAGTTTGTGGTGCCAAATGTAATGGACAATATATCATATAAACATATTATACCTCAAATGTAATGGAACATCAATATATGAGAAGAAAATAATGCTTCAAACATTGGATGATAAACGTAATGGAATATATATAATCTAAATGAATCCAATTGTTGAGAAAGCCTAATATAATAAATTGTATAATTTAAATGAAGAAAGACAAAATTATCCCAGTTATATTTAAATAAATTGTTTATATGCCCTTCCAACTAGCTATACATGAAATAAATCTAAAATCATACAGAGCAATGAGATCTATCATTATAATTTATTTTCAAGGTTGATATGACTAACTAATCAAATATATATATCAGAAACAAAGGGAATTCTATTAAATCCAATATACACATCTAATTATGTAAATTTATGTATATCTAAACATATGAATGAATAATAATATGTGTAAGTGACCTAAAGACTAAACAATAAGTGAAATATGAAGTTATCCTCTATTAAATTGTGAATTCAATTAATTTCATAATGACTTTGGCACTAAAAGAAAAATAAGAATAAAATATTAATACTCTTTCAAATAAATTACAAAGGCATTACTTATAAAACAAATAGTACATCCTTTATTTTTATATTATGGTTTAATTTTAGGTAATATCAATGTTTTAAATACAAACCCAAATAATAAATATACATATATACTTGCAATAAGTATATATATTAAATATATAAAGACATATCTGTGCTTAACAAGTAGGTATTAATATAAATACAAATCCATATTTATATTTTTCAGATATTTAAAATAATAAATAAAAAAATATTATATACAGCAAATATATATAAATTATTGTTTTGGTATGCATAAGAATCATTATATAAAGTTAAAAAAAAAAAAAATAAATTAATAATAAAACAATTTTTATAATAAACATTTGCGAATATAAATTTACTTATTAAAATATACATAACAACTCATATGCAACCCAAACTTATAAGCCATACTTTAAGATTTTAAATTACTTAAGTGTTAATTTTGACACCTGTTAAACGTTTATTGCTGTTAGAAAACAAGACGCTTGAATTGAATATTTATAAAACGTTATATTTTTATAATGAAAAATAAAAGTAAACAAAAATATCGATCTCAAAAATATATTTATATATCATTTATACATATAAAATTATTGACTACCTTTCAAAGTTCACATGTCCAGTTTTCCTTCAAAAGTCAACTTATTCCATTGTTTTATTTCTTTATCCGTTTAATATTAGAATGCATTCTAGTTAAAGTGAAGAAACTATCACGTTAGAGAAAATTGTCAATTCTTGGATGTATGTATATTTTTATCCTTCTAAAATTTCTTTCCTTGAAAAATAAATAAATAAATTGAAATGTTAAATCCAATATATTAATTCTAGTTACCTCCAGATTATTATTAGATTGACCATTATAGATTCCAGATAGCTATGTCAAATTTCGGCTTCAGACGCGATGAAATACATGTATTGAAATTTGCCTAGTTTTTCTTTTTAAACTGCCTTGGAATAAATGAAAGAAAATGGTGCAGCCTCTTGGCTGCGATATATCTCTATTAGCCTGTCATGATTTATGTATTTACCATAGAAATCTATCTTATTCCAATATTCTGAAGAATGGTAATTTCAAAGAAACAAAGTACAACAAAATTTTATCCTTCAGTTGGTTTTATTACTATCTTAATAATAATAATAATGGCTTCCTCTTTTTGTTGTTGCTGTTGTTCCACGTGCTAGCAAATGCTGTTTTGAAAACCCTTGTTACACATGTTTTCTTTTAAACAATTAACATTAAAAAAAAAAAAAATATCAAGCATATATATAAAAAATATTAAATTGAAAATTTATTTGACAGCTTTAAAAATATACATAAATAATAATATTGCATTTTTTTAATAATCACTGCAAATAAAATAATTTTTTTATATAATCAACAATTTATATGTCTTTATTTATTTATAATAATTAAATATTCATAACGATGTACCATCAACATATAAATAAAATAATAACTTCAAACAATAACTATACCTAATAACCATAAACAATAATAATACTTCATATATAAACATCAACTCAAAGAGATTTTTTTTAAAATAACAAATGACAATTTTTAAAATATAGATAGACTTATCGATATTTACAATACCCCCTAATCCACCGAAAAAAAAAATGTCTTTGCAGATAACTAATGAATTATGAGATATCAAAAAAAAAAAAAAAAAAACTTCTCAAATTTGTAATCTTTCTAAGGACTAACATGGTTTAAAGAATATTATTTTTCATATTAATAACCATATTCATTTATTTATATCTATCTTTCAGATCATCTAGATATTTGTCCAAGTTTTCTTTAAAAAAAAAATAATAATAATCAAAAGTGCCTTTTTAATTCTTCTTGAAAAGAATTTCCAGTATGTTGAACTTTGTGAAGAAGTTTGCTTTGATTTACAAGATTTTTATATAGCATTTTGGTATAATTCAATTGCTTTTGAATAATTTTGAGATAAGTATCTAAAGATTTTGCTATGAACTCCTTAGATTCTGCATCTATATCCTTTACATAAATAGTAACTTGATCATAAGCACTAACATAATTCTTAACTTTATCAATAACAGTTGCTATTTTATCAGATAATCTATTACCTTTCCTTTGACTATCTTGATAAACATCATCGACTTGAGTAAGTCTTTGTTTTACTTCACTTGTTCTATGTTCAATTAAAAACAATTCTCTGGGTAATTTTGAATGGTATTCATTCAAATTTTCTAAATAATCCTTTAAAAATTGCAAATCAGATTGATGTGATACAACTTCAACATTAAAAAATTCTTGAAAATCATTTTGTTTTACAACAATAACATTACTATATTAATTCTTTTCAGTTTAACTTTAGGTTTACTTAAATCTCTTTCCTTAGCTATATTTTCTCGAAGAAAATCTTTACTAATCACATCATCACTTCTCATTTTAAGTTTAATTTTGGCTTTGCCAATTTCTTTTTCTTTATCAATAATCTTTCTGCCAAGAATTAAATTAAATATCTTTTCATTTATTCTTTTAAATTTTACCTTTGCTTTCCCTACATCTCTTTCCTTGTCAATATTCTCTCTAAGAAAATCAATATTATTTATCTTTCCATCTATAACTTTAAGTTTAACTTTGGCTTTTCCAATATCTCTTTCTTTATTTACATTTTCTTTAAAAAAATCTATATTAATCAGATCATCTTCTATCATTTTAAGTTTGATCTTAGCTTTTCCAATTTCTTTTTCTACATCAATAATCTTTCTACCAATATTTAAATTGAATACCTTTTTATTTCTCTCAAATTTCAATAAGATATATCTTACGAACTTTGTCCTACTGGCATACTTGTAAAATAAGTCATTTCTATTGCAACAATGGTACAAATTACCACTCAAATATTTATGTTCTAATATATATAAAAATATGCTTTCTTTGTACCACACAAAATTACTATGATACTGTTCTTTATATTGACTTTGATAAACACATTCTGTTCTTTCTAGTAATTTTTGAGAGTTAATTTTAATCTTTTCTGGTGAACTTAATTCAACTTCTAAAGTTTGAACACCTTCATTCATTTTATTATAATGCATTTTTATTTCTCTTAACTCTAGAGTACTATTGTCTAACCATTGAAAACCTAACTGTCCAATTTCTAAATTGTCAACAGTGTCCTTTAATCTTTCACAACTTAATTCTACTTCTTCTGATTGCTTTTGTGAATTTAATTTTATTTCTAAGGATTTATCAACTATTTTAACACACTCTTCATTTTCATTTATATTTTCACTAGTCACATCTATGGGTTCTTTATATTCTTTTGTGTCTATACTTATAAAACTATTATCTACCAGAGCTTTTGATGCAACTTTTAATTCTCTAGAAAGTTCATTAGAATTGACTTTCATCTCAGCTCTAAGTACCTCTTTTAGTTCATCAGAGTTGGTTTTTAAACTAGACTCTAGTTTTTGGGAAAGTTCATCAGAATTAGTTTTTAATCTTGACTCTAGTTTCTCAGAGTTGGTTTTTAATATAACATCTACTTTCTGTAAAAATTCATCAGAATTTGTTTTTAATCTAGATTCTAGTTTATCATATTTAGACTCTAGTCTCTCATAATTTGTTTTTATCTCAGCTCTAAATTTTTCCATAAAATCTCTTAAATCAAAATTATCACTAACTGGCATTTCATTACTATTATCCATTATTACTAATACTGTAATATTATACAAAAAAAAATATCTAAGATATATATATATATATTTCTATGTAGTAATTACCACAGATCAAGGGCCCACCATCTCCAATCATTATTCCAACAAGCAATTACTCAACTAAGCAAAGTACAAGCCTTTTTAATTTTATGATACATAATAGCTATCCGACAATCTAAATTTCAGTTGTTTGAACTCATGAACTTCTTGGCTTAAAAAAAAAAAATCTCATCTATCACCATAACAATAATAAATTCCTCTAAAATATATATATATAGAGAGAAAAAGAAAGTAACAACTGAGATCACTAACTAACATTTATTTATAGATAATGATAATAAATATTCCACACTTATACAATATTGAAATGTGGAAATTTCATATCAAATTCAATATAACCTTGAAATATTTAAAATACAATAAAATGTTCACATGCCTTGAAAACCACCAATTCAATAATATTGTGAGACAACTTTCTCATTCAAAATAATGGTAGTTAAATATAAAATGCTTAAATTGATGCCTATAAATTTTCTGGACCTTAAAACTTAATAACATTTTATATACATAAAAAAAAAAATCAACTTCACTAATTATTTACTTTTGTGCCCGAAATATTTTACTAAAATTGTACTAATGCAGTTTATTATCAACAAACATTCACTAATTGAACTTCATGTTTAAAAGTCACTTATAATGGAAAATAAAACATTGATATGTTTGTTTTCAAACCCTAATTGATAATCAATGTAATAGATTATTTGTTACAAACAATAATCAATTAACCAAGCCCTTAAGTTTGGTGTTATATATTTAAGTTATATACTTATCTATTCCTCCAAAGATCCGACAGATACTGACAGCCAAAAGATTGATTAGCACTTCACAACTTTGATATAGATAAAAGAATTCAATCATTACTCCTAAAGCATACAATGTTTCATGAACACTTAGATGATTATCACATTTCATTCTATCCAAGCTACTACAACCCATAATAATTTTCTGAAAACACTATTACACTGCCCTGCTTACATCCAAGTCTTAGGGGCTATTATTTATAAAATATTTCCTTGCTCATCTTTGGGAGACTTAGAGGCAAATATTATACATATATCAAAATAATTATACCTTACTCTCTCTGGAGTCTTAAAGGTAAAATCATGGCAGGACTACTGTTAACTGCTTCATGATAAATAATAATAAACATCAAAATTTGGGTTGGAGCAGTAAATGAGATCAATCAATCACAAGTGACATGAATGCATCACATCCTCAAGACAATGACAAAAATTCCCCATCCAACATCAATACTTGCAACAGAACCAACCAAACTCCAACAATCAAATATCCAATCCAACCTTCAAAATTATAGATTTTCTACAACATAAACTTTCCAAATATGGACAAAATTATTACGCTATAATTTAACACCATCAATATAATTTTTAAATTGAAATTAAACTGCTTCATGACTATATTTATCTTTCATCATTAAAAAAAAATACAATAACAGTAACCATCACCATCTAAACATAAGGCCAAAATATTTCCATTTATATAAAAAAAAATTAAACACACAAAAATGCTTCTCTTTCTTTAAACTATACATCTCATATCAATATATATACTACACATCTCTCAGGTATGTGGGGTATTTCAAGCCCTAATTAGCTTATTTCGAGCCCTAGTTGTTGCGCCAAATGTAATGGAACGTACTTGCTGCATTCCATTTAAATTGAAGAAAGAAGGCCCCAAACATTGGGAAAGCCAAATATAATGGAATGTATCTTTATATATGATCTCAAATGAAAATAAACATATGAACTTTTGTAACAATAATTATTAGTTAACCAAGCCCCTAACTTTGATACACCAAATGTAATGAATAATTAAACGAACATATTATGCTGACCACGTTATGGCGTCCAAATGTAATGGAACATACTTTTACTCCATTATACCAATCATCAGTTAACTGGGACCAACAGTTTGTGGTGCCAAATGTAATGGACAATATATCATATAAACATATTATACCTCAAATGTAATGGAACATCAATATATGAGAAGAAAATAATGCTTCAAACATTGGATGATAAACGTAATGGAATATATATAATCTAAATGAATCCAATTGTTGAGAAAGCCTAATATAATAAATTGTATAATTTAAATGAAGAAAGACAAAATTATCCCAGTTATATTTAAATAAATTGTTTATATGCCCTTCCAACTAGCTATACATGAAATAAATCTAAAATCATACAGAGCAATGAGATCTATCATTATAATTTATTTTCAAGGTTGATATGACTAACTAATCAAATATATATCAGAAACAAAGGGAATTCTATTAAATCCAATATACACATCTAATTATGTAAATTTATGTATATCTAAACATATCAATGAATAATAATATGTGTAAGTGACCTAAAGACTAAACAATAAGTGAAATATGAAGTTATCCTCTATTAAATTGTGAATTCAATTAATTTCATAATGACTTTGGCACTAAAAGAAAAATAAGAATAAAATATTAATACTCTTTCAAATAAATTACAAAGGCATTACTTATAAAACAAATAGTACATCCTTTATTTTTATATTATGGTTTAATTTTAGGTAATATCAATGTTTTAAATACAAACCCAAATAATAAATATACATATATACTTGCAATAAGTATATATATTAAATATATAAAGACATATCTGTGCTTAACAAGTAGGTATTAATATAAATACAAATCCATATTTATATTTTTCAGATATTTAAAATAATAAATAAAAAAATATTATATACAGCAAATATATATAAATTATTGTTTTGGTATGCATAAGAATCATTATATAAAGTTAAAAAAAAAATGGAAATAAATTAATAATAAAACAATTTTTATAATAAACATTTGCGAATATAAATTTACTTATTAAAATATACATAACAACTCATATGCAACCCAAACTTATAAGCCATACTTTAAGATTTTAAATTACTTAAGTGTTAATTTTGACACCTGTTAAACGTTTATTGCTGTTAGAAAACAAGACGCTTGAATTGAATATTTATAAAACGTTATATTTTTATAATGAAAAATAAAAGTAAACAAAAATATCGATCTCAAAAATATATTTATATATCATTTATACATATAAAATTATTGACTACCTTTCAAAGTTCACATGTCCAGTTTTCCTTCAAAAGTCAACTTATTCCATTGTTTTATTTCTTTATCCGTTTAATATTAGAATGCATTCTAGTTAAAGTGAAGAAACTATCACGTTAGAGAAAATTGTCAATTCTTGGATGTATGTATATTTTTATCCTTCTAAAATTTCTTTCCTTGAAAAATAAATAAATAAATTGAAATGTTAAATCCAATATATTAATTCTAGTTACCTCCAGATTATTATTAGATTGACCATTATAGATTCCAGATAGCTATGTCAAATTTCGGCTTCAGACGCGATGAAATACATATATTGAAATTTGCCTAGTTTTTCTTTTTAAACTGCCTTGGAATAAATGAAAGAAAATGGTGCAGCCTCTTGGCTGCGATATATCTCTATTAGCCTGTCATGATTTATGTATTTACCATAGAAATCTATCTTATTCCAATATTCTGAAGAATGGTAATTTCAAAGAAACAAAGTACAACAAAATTTTATCCTTCAGTTGGTTTTATTACTATCTTAATAATAATAATGGCTTCTTTTTGTTCTTGCTCCACGTGCTAGCAAATGCTGTTTTGAAAACCCTTGTTACACATGTTTTCTTTTAAACAATTAACATTAAAAAAAAAAAAATATCAAGCATATATATAAAAAATATTAAATTGAAAATTTATTTGACAGCTTTAAAAATATACATAAATAATAATATTGCATTTTTTTAATAATCACTGCAAATAAAATAATTTTTTTTATATAATCAACAATTTATATGTCTTTATTTATTTATAATAATTAAATATTCATAACGATGTACCATCAACATATAAATAAAATAATAACTTCAAACAATAACTATACCTAATAACCATAAACAATAATAATACTTCATATATAAACATCAACTCAAAGAGATTTTTTTTTTAAATAACAAATGACAATTTTTAAAATATAGATAGACTTATCGATATTTACAATATATATATATAGAGAGAGAGACCACTATAAGGCTAATCTAAATATTTTATCTGCTGGCTTGTTAATAAATTAAAACATAAAGAATGACTTATCTAGTGATTTTGAGAAATTAGTATATATCATGCATACATACATTATACTATTATTAGTATTCACTAGGTAATCAAAATCAACATCAGTTTTTTGAAAATCATATGGATAGAATTTCTCCAGAATGAGCTATCATCTATTTGGTTTATCAACAACACTTTCATTGTTGTGATGTTGGAGACCATTCACCTCACCTTCAGATGATCTTTTTTCATCAATAAATCTTTCCAAATCATTGTACACCTTTCTAGTAATTATCTTGTCATATGATCAAAATAGAATGATTTAACCTAATTATTTGTGTTTTAGGTGAGAATTTGGATCTAATCTTTCTGAGTACCCATTTTTTCATTTTCAGTGCTGCCAATAAAATTCTTTAAAGCCTTTACCAGTTTTATAATTCAAAAGCATCATTCTTTTTTTTTTACCTTTTTTTTTTCAGTGTTTAACTTTCACATCTATAAAGAGTTGACGCTTCATAGTTTGATTAATTCTGATCTACTTTTTAAACAAATGCCCTGAAGATTTAAAAATCTTTTTCAAGTTTTTTATTACAACTCTTCTCAATAGATGAATGATCCAAAGAGCAAGACATGATATAAAGTTTTCTACTGATTTTATAATCATAATCTTCTCAAATATTTTCACAAACAAATAAGTTTTGCATACAAGAATTTTATTGTTTTTAGATGTAAAAAATTGGCAGGAATTCTCTGGGCATTTCTATACATAATTTTTAGCTACAACATAGTAAAACGAAGTAATAACTTGAAACAAGCACTACAGACTGAAATTAAATCGTATAACTCTTTACAGGATAGTGTTATTCGATTGTGAATACATTTTAGAAGTTGATATACTTTTAATTTCACACATACAAAATATTATGTCTGATCTACAATTCTTATATAAATTTAAATAATAGGCTGTATTTTAAACAATACCATTAGTTAATCTTGCAATACTGCTTTTAATTAGTACTTTGTTTTACTATATCAGAGTTGAAAATTACTAGAGAATTCCTATTAAATTACTAATATATATATATATATAATTCTTAAGCTTTTCAGAACATCCCTATCCTCAGATCTGTTTCTAGTTTCTGGGTTTCATCAGTGAGATGCTAGGATATTCAAGCAGTAGATTTAAAATACAAAATCAAGCCCAGCACTTTATCTAATTTTAACTATTACATAGAAAATCTGAAAATTTCAGACATACATATCTCTTCAAATCCAGCTATCTAACTTAAATAGCCAGATGGGACTGAGCTATGTTCAGATACACCATATATTAATAGTTTTTGCAATATAAAATCACCAAAGCCTAAAGAGCAATAACAATAATTGCAAGAAAATCAAGTCATATATCACATAACAATTTAATAAGCATGTATTACAAACGATATATAATGAGCATGCCGATAGCTCTTAACAAGCTTTTCAGAATATCTCTATCTTCAGACTGTTTTCTAGCTCTGGATTTTGTCAGTGAGGTACTAGGATATTCAAGCATTAGATTTAAAATACCAGATCAAGCCCAGCACTTTATCTAATGTTTAACTATTAAGTAGAAATTCTGAAATTTTTATACATCCATATGTCTTCAAATCCAGCTATCTAACAATTTGATTTTCTTGATATATATATATATTATTAGCTGCTTGACTTTGCTTGCATTATTAGATTGAAAGAATACACTGTAATTGATAATTAAAATATATTTAAATAATATTTACATGAAATAATAACACATGAGTTATCAACAGCAGGTAAAAATAACTATGTTGTTGTAGGTCATTTTTAACTGCAATTGATAACTCATGTATTATTATTTCATATAAATATTTTTTAAATATATATTTAATTCTCAACTACATTATATTGTTTTCTTTTACTAATGCAGGAAAAGCTAACATGTGCATGCATTAGTAGAATAATAATAGAAATAAAAGAATATAATGTAGTGGAAATAAAATGATCAAATGAGAAATCTGGTTTTTTTAATGTAGAAAATTTTTTTGATATATAAATTTAGAAAAATAGTTAAATCACTTCATGCTTGTTTTCTATTTTTGTTCTATTGAATACCAAATAAAAATTTCCCTTGCTAATTCTCTCAATTTCTCTAGATGTCCCATTACTGTTATTAGAAAGTTTGATAATTAAAATATATTTATGCATTTCATTTTAAATTTTTGGTGTATTGAATACTAGATATTTTTTTACTTGCTAATTCTCTCTATATCTCTAACTGTTCCCTTGCATTAGTAGAAAGTTGGATAATTAAAATATATTTACATAATATATACATGAAATAATTATCAACATCAGTATTGCAAAAAAAAATCAACTTTTATTAAATACAATAAATAATAATTTTAAAATAAATTATTTATATTTCTTGTGTGATAATTTTTAAAATGATATAAAATTTTAGCATTGTCATAATATATGCAAATGAGAAATTAAATATATAGCTCAAATGAAGATTAAATAATTTAAAATATATTTATTCAATAAAATTTTACTTGAATAACTAAAAATTAATATATCTTAATTTCTCTGGTATGTCTTTCAATATGCAGACCACAACAACTTACTTTATCATGTGAGAATATACTTAAAAGGAAATGGTAAAAGTTTATTAAATTCAATACTTCTCTTTCTATACCCATGGCATTTAAAAATTTACTTTTGCATGTGTTAAATATATTTGAACTGACATTCTAAAAGTTTATCAACTTCGTAGTAAAAGTTTATCAAATTCAGTAGTATTTCTCTTGCTGTACTGATGCCAGCCATTTTAAGTTTTATTATAACATGTGTTAAATTAAGTATATATTTAAACTGAAATCCTAAAAGTTTATCAAATTCCTTTTATTCCTGCATAAATACTATATCTTGTATTGGTGAGAAAGTATTCGTTTATTATTAACATTCACAACATGTATGCACAATTAGCTTAAAAGGCTGATATTTGGATGTATACAAATTCATTATTATAACTGATCTAAATTGTCATTACTCAAATGAGAAATTAAATACATGATTCTCATAACTAACGTTATTATAAAAACTTAAATATAGTATAAAATTAAAACTTAAATAAAATTTAAGTAAGTCAGAGGACCACAAGTTTGCATGAATAAAATTAAATGACATTAGATACATTTTAAAATTAACTTATAATACTAATTTTTGTATTTGTTAATAATAATTTTCATTGTCATAACTTAATTTTAGTTTGAGTTACTATATACATTAAACTAATTATTGAAAAAGTTCAGTTGGTGTGTTTGAATAGTATTAGTTGGTAGTGACCCTATTTTTGAATTTATAGTCTTTCAACAGGACTTCAGGAAACTGTGCTGCTATAAATGTTGCAAAAAAATCCAAGTCTTTCAATGGAAATAAAATTTTGAAGTATTTTGCTATGGCAACATTTTCAGATATGTTTATTGATGAGCTAATTTATTTTATCAACTTCTGAATACATCCAGGATAAAAGTGAGCCAATAAATCTGTGATAATAATATTAAATATTTTTTACTCAATCACCTAATAAAGATTGTGAAAGAGAAAGATTTTGGCTTGCTTTGAAGTTTTTCATTTAACAATTTGTTTAATTTATTAATTCATTTGATTTTAGAAGATTAATAGAAATTCCAAGAAAAATTAAAAGAATATCTCAAATGTAAAAGAGCCATTTTTGTAGCAATTGTGCAACAAGTCTGGCTTTGAAAATTATTCAGAACATTTATCATTGCATGAACACTGAAGATAACTTCAAAGATTAGGAAGATAGCACTCACAAAAGACATTAAAATATAATACATAGAACAATAATTAAATAATATTACAATTAAATGTACTTGCATATCTATATTGTAGATATTTTTTACAGGTAGCTTAATATCAGTTACAATAGCAGCATCTTGAAATGAATAATTGTTTTGTTCAAGAATATATTCTTTATTTAAGCAACTTAATTTAATTAAAAAGTGTTATTTGCACTCTTTTCTCAATCATGAAAAAAATGGCAGCCATATATCTTAATAAATTATTTAATTTATTTTTACCATATTTATAGTCTTCATTCTCCAAAAGTTAAATATTTCACCATATTTGTTTATCCAATATTTAGTTTATACATTTATTTTGTTTTTAAAAAAACATTAACTATATTCAGATTTTTTATTTATTTATTGAAAAAAAAAAAGACATTAATATAAAAGAAGATATTTACAATGAGAAAAAGGAAAATAAATACCCTCACTACACATACATGATCAAGTGTAATAATAGCAAAAACATTTTTAAAAATGCACTATTTACAGCAATTAACAAGTGATAAAAAAAAGTGATTCAAAACATATTTATAAGAAGATTAGAGAAGAATTGAAATAAGCGACTAAGATTCACAGTAATAATTATAAATTAGAATATATATATAAGGGGGACCCAAAAATAACAGGAATTTTCTGGTTTGCATCCCTGTTGTAGTATATGCTTCACTTGTTATTATTTCTTGGAAGGATCCCTTTTGCATCAATCTGCCAAATGACATCACTGTATGAAATTGTGGGGTTATATAACAAATTGTTTTATAAAATGCAATTTGCATTTTTGACAATTTTTTTTATGACTGAAAAGATTGACAATGTGAAATTCTGTTTTCGTTTACAGAAAATGACAAAGAAAAAAGTTTAATGCTTGAAACAGATTATAAGAAAGCTGATCTCATAAAAACATAAGTTTATAAATAGTTTAATTGAAATATTAAATTCACCACATCCCTAAAAAGCATCACAAGTGAAGTTCAAAGTCAAAACAACACTGATTTTCTTCTTTTTTAATGCAAATGACATTTTTCTTTCAAATTTAGTTTGTCACAGTCAGGCATTTTATCTACAAGTTCTGAAACATTTACATGATATGGGCTCCACCCCCACAAAGTGTCATCTCCCAAAGTCTTGAGTTTGGAACACTTTTTAATTAAATTCAGCACAATCAAGCTTATCTACCAGCCATATTTTCTCAATTTCATTTCATGCAATTTTTTTTTAATCTCTGGAATAAAAAAATGTCACAATTTTTTTTTTTTTTTACAGACTTAGAAATGGTGGAAAAAATGATGAAGATGTTAAAAGGTATTATTTTGCAAGTACTTCTGGACTACTTTGAAAAATGAAAAATATATTTAGACTGGAGTATTGCATCAAATGAATTGTCATTTGAAAGAGATTAAATTTATAACACTTAAATATAAATCAACAATTTTTTATTATAAAATTTCGGTTATCATGGGCCATCTCTGTAAAAATCAATAATTATTTATTTAAACAACACAGTTATCGATCCATAAATATTCTGAATGAAATAAACCTTCACACATGTGCTGTTTAATTTTAAAGATATAAATTTGTGCACACTCACACATAAATAAGAAGTTTTAAAAGAACAAGTGAATCACTTGTCCTTAGAGCTTATCTATATATGTAAACCAACTTTTATTTAACAAGCTTAATTCAGGGCTTGATTATATTGTATACTTTATATTTCAACTGACAAACTAATTGTTCAAACTTAATTCATGTATTATAGGAAAGTTTATCATTTTTAATCACTTGCAATTTAAGTGTATATTAATTTAGAATATATATAAATCTATAATTATTTATTTATACAGAATAGCATCTATATGTAATTATTCTGAAGGAAATAAATATTCACACCTACACTGTAATATATGAATTAAGTTTGTCCAATTAGTTTGACAATAGAAATATTAGATATACAATAGAACCACGCCCTGATTTAAGCATGGTTAATAAGAGTTGGTTTATATATAGCTCTAAGGTTAAGTGATTCGCTTGTTTTTTTAAAATTTCTTATTTATGGGTGAGTGCATGAAAATGCATATATTTAAAATTAAGCAGTATATGTATGAAGGTTTATTTCCTTCATAACAAGTACAGATAGATACTGTGCTGTATAAATAAATAATTATCCATTTATATATCTTCTAAATTAATATAAACTTAAAAGACAGGTGATTAAAAATGAGGAAGTTTCTCTTATAGTATGTGAATTAAGTTTGTACAATTAGTTTGTCAGTTAAAATATCAGGCATACAATAGAATCAAGTCCTGAATTAAGCATGGTAAATAAGAGTTGGATTATATATGGTTAAACTCTAAGGAAAAGTGATTCACTTGTTCTTTTAAAACTTTTTATTTATGAGCGAGTGTGCATAAATTTACACATTCAAAATTAAACAGTACACGTGTTAGGTTCATTTCCTTCAGAATAATTATAAATTCGGTAAAGACAGTTGTGATTAAAAAAACAGAGAAAAACTAAATGCTGTTATGTGGTAACAAAAAAAATATTTGAAAAAAACTACAATCATTGATTAAGAGAAAAACTATGAAACCTCAAGACTGTCAGATCCTTATTATGGTAGATTTAGGGAGAATATTTCATATGTTCAATTTCATTTCTTTTCTATGTAGACAGTTTTCTGAATATATTTATTATAATTTTATAAGTAATGATTACAAAATGAGAATGTATTGCACTGCTTAATAATTATCTGACTTAATTCTAAAGAGACATTTTATTTCACAGATTTTCTGATTAGTATACACTAATTTACTTTCACCAGGGGTAATATGCATATGTTTGTTAGGACAATGGATGACTTAGAATAAGAATAAAGAAGCAAATTAAATTCCTAAGATAAATTATTATAGGGATTGGAATAGAAAAATAAATTGGATTATAAACAATAAAAAAAGAAAATATAGGTTGCTTTACAATGCATTGTGACCAAATAAAAGTAAAAAACACTATGATTGAAGATAGATATAATAAGTAAAAAAATATGTTGTTGCTTAAGCCAAGAACAGAATCTTTAAAAATCAGGGAAAGATTCAGTAAGTGGAATGATATGAAGATGGTTAACAGACTGTGAAACACATAATTGTGGATTATATGTTTTTAGAAATGAAAAGACAGTTGATCATTTGGTTACTAGGAAGAAGAGTTGGAACATGTTAATAAATATAGGAAAAACACCATACATAAGTCAATAAATCAGAGAGATATACATATAATTTTGGATTTAATGAAGGAATCAAGTGATAGAAATTAGAAGAAATTATAAAGTTAATAAAAATAATATAACTTTAAATGATTTGATTTATTTAAAAAATAATAATTCTGGATAAAAAATAGAAGTCAAATATCATGTTATGTAATAAAACACTCTTGATGACTATATTTTTGATTGTTGAATAGGAATAATTCCAGAAGAAAGAGTTGTAAGTTTTGAATCTCTTTCACAAGTTATAGCTCTTAGTTTGCATGTCTATTGTGTACTACTTTCATAAATATATTAATGTATTTTTCACTTTTCTACTAGAAAATCATCATTATCATCATCCTTCTGATCCATTGATTCAATGATGGATAACATTGTAGATGAATTGTCTCTAGACTCTTTCTTTGTTTTATGTATGTTTCTAGTATCTTTTCTGATTGTTCTCTTTCTTTTGATCCATTCACTATTCTAAATACAACATCCTTTATAAGTTGTTAATCTTCTTGCCACATGTCTAGAATATTGTTGTTGTTTTTTTATTTTACCATTTCCAACAGTTGTCTTTTTGCAAAACTCATTCATTAGTTTTCCCAGATGTCCAAAGTATGTCAATTATTCTTCTTATTTTACTTTATTTCAAAAACATCATTTTTTTCTTGACCTTGCCTCACATCCATATATTGCAATGCATTATATCAAACCTTTCAGAAACCTAGACTTTAACAACATAATTATCCCTCTGGTTTTCATTTAGACAATAATCTTGTAAAGGCTTTCAGTGCCAACAGTAATTGTACATTTATTATTGTATAACATAAATCATCTTGACTTATTCTGAAACTCAAATAGACACACTCTGAAACTTGTTTCAACTTACATTCATCTTCTTTTATCTCTAACATTCCTCCAAGTCAATAGTATTACCCTTGATTTGCTTGTATTTAGTCTTAATCCATATTTTGTTCCTACCTTTACCAAATGATCTACCAATTCCAGCAGTTCTTTCTTTGTTGTTACAGTTAAAACTACTTCATCAGCATGTTACAATTTACATACTCATTTTCCTCTAAACAAATCCACCCTGAACACTTATTTAAACTTCTCTCATTGCTACCTCTTACGATATTGAATAAGCAAGTTATATCACATAGCATTGATTCACCCCTTTCCCCACTTGAAATGAAGTTAAATTTGTCTGTGTTATTCTGACTTTGACTTTTTGTTTGTTATATAATAAAGATAATAGCTATGCCAAATATGGAGAATATTCTAAATGTAATGTCAGTTTCCAAAGTTTATGACATGTATAATTAAAAACTTCTCACAATCTATAAAACAAAATTAGAGCAGCTATTGAAATTTTATAGGTTTATTGAGAATAATATTTAGATTATCTGATTTCTTGTTTCTTAATATGGTCTAAAACTTGCTTGTGCCAATTCACATTCTTTTTGCCTATATTGTACCAGTCGAAAAACCCACCCAAAAGAACTGCAAGTCGGATTCAAACTCAGCTGAACCAAAACTGAATTCAAACCCAACTCACCAGCTCAGATTAGCATAAATCGATGGCACAGTGTTATGCGCTAAGAAACTAGCTCAACGGTTGGTGAGGATTAGAGACCCCTGAACTGACATTAATATCTGATAATAAACTAACTAAAATAATTTTAAATCGAATCATATGTATATGTTCGGGTTGCCACACTGACAGCGAGTATTAACATTAAAATAATTATAAAAGAATTAAGAACTAAGAAACCAAGTGTGTTTAGAAAATATTTAATAATAATAATTTGTTTGGTTTGAATTTTAAATAAAGATTAAATTAATTAATTCTAGTCCTTAAACAAAGTTTATAATTATAATACGAATGGCAGTCCTTATTATATGCCAATGAAATTTTACGCAATATTTGTAAGTCTATGTCTATGCCCCCAACAAGAAATAAAAGGCAGATAAAGGTATTCATTAGTAAAGGAAATTATTACTCTAATTTTATACAAAAGAATGTGATATTTATTTTCACATTCGCAAATCCATTCATGAAGAGCAAGATACGTATTTTAGGGCATAACTTTAATCTTTATTGGAAAACTTATTTAATTAAATATAACTGAGAATTTGTTCAACTTTAATTGAAATCACTTCGTCATGAATTACGAGCATCAGAGCGGGCTTTACCGGAACAGAGAGGCAATGGTGCTGACGAATTATGAGCTATAAAATGAAATTGAAAGACGATAGCTAGTCGATAATCGAAGTCCTATGGCGGCTTGCGTCTGGCAAGTCTTATGCCCTTTGACTAATATGAACAGGAGAGGAAGTGCTTTCTTCCTCGATAATTTAAAATAACAGAAATATGATCACTGACCAGCCTAACGAAATGAAAGATAGCCCTACGCCAGCAACGTTGAAGATGATGACTTGCTAGTCACCATTTGAAAAATAAAACCCAGTGATAGAATGCTGTACATGATGACTTGATCAATTTAATTAAAGTCAAACAAGCTTTTAACTAAAACTATTTTAACGCATTATAAAATTATATTCATCATGCCCCAAATATCGTGCCTTTCCTGAATATTAATAGACAGTGAAAACAATCTGAATTAGAATGCATTTAATTCCTTTATCGGCCCTTTTACAAAAATAAAAACATGTTTTAACATTATATTTGAATAAATACACATTAGTGAAATGAGAAAATAGCTTTTTAACATTATGTGGATATATAAACATTTGTAAATTAGATAGGAGCTGGGGACATAGGTTGGAAGCGGAGCTAATAATTTATTATTAGCCAATTATAAAAATAGTAAACATGTAATAATTTCTTTCGACTCGATGATTGATAGAACTTATAAATTTAGTTCTAATGGGTGAGAACTACTATTAGAATTAATATTATATTATTTGCGTGAGGCAAATAGAACAAAGGAGCTCATCGAGTCGGAAGATTATTGGCATATAATTAAAAATAAACGACATTAATAAAGCACACAAATATACATATAATATAATAAATGAACCGCCAAGTAAGAAAAGAGAAAATTTAAAGACTAGAGGTTGAGAGAATTACGATATAAGTTTACAGTAGCATGAATAAAAGGTTTTATAAAGATTATTACATTAAAGAACAAAAGAGCTTTAAAAGGGAGTGTAAAGCAAAGTTTGAAACTGGCCAGAAAGTTTAAGGTTCATTTGGAAACATATTACCCATTTCTTCTGGGGCTGGTTCTTGGTTTACACGTCCAGGTTGGTAAAAACGTAGGCATGCATTTAGTCGATTACTGGAACAGCATTTTAGTGGCTTTTCATAATTTTAGCAGCATGATTGGTCCGGAAAAGATTCAGCAGCTCCATTGAAGATTTTCAGGGGACTTCAGGAACCGATAGCCAGATTCCTGACGTTTAGCCCTTCACCATGATCGAAGCACTATTTAAATTTATGATTTTGAAATGCACAGAATTCACTGCACTTCTCTACAACAAAGATGGCTTTTCTTTTTCCAAACTTTTCAGAGCTATATATACTACTGTATTTGATGCCTTCAGGCTAGCGCTTCTTTCATTATCAATGTTTTTTAGATTTACTGGTTGTTTTTAGATACATTCCTTCGATAAGGCTTTCAAACTCATTAACTTGAATTCATTCTCTAATTAGAAAATGAATTCTTAAAATCAGAAAATGATTTTAATTAAGAAATCCTTATCTTTTTTTCTAATTAATAAAACTTTAACTGTTGTTTTTGGAAAGGGAAAATCTGAAAGCTTATCGAAAGAATGTAGTTTTTAATCAATAAACCTTAACAAATTATTTAAAAATAAAATCAAACATTCCCGATGCAATGAAACTTTTAAACAATTATATATATTTAAATATTTACAAATATATACGCACAATCCACGCAGTTATAATATATAAATTCATGAATAATAGAATTGATCAATTTAAATCTGAAACTAATTATTTTTAATATGCATTTATAAAATAAGTTTCTTTTATGGAAATTAGCGTGGATTGAATGTATAAAGCCCCATTGCATCAGAAATTTAAGGTTAGTATTATGTGTTTGAAGTAGGCTTGTGGCTAGATGTCATGAAGCTAGGATCGAACTCAGATCCGACTGCTTCAATATTCTATTCAAAACTATCCTCAAAATTATTTTGTGGCATATGAAACTAAAGCCATTGCCATATAATTAACATATTAACAGAGATTTTCTTTTTTGATATCGATAGAAATGTTCATGCAATATAATTCTCAGGTCAACCTTTTCTTTTCCAAGAAGCTAAGATTGATCTATGAAATCATATATAAAAGTATATTTTTCTTTTTATATAATTCTGATAATAATTAATCTGATCCTAATGATTTTTCACTAGACATTCTAGATATGGTTCACATTACTTCACCTTCTAATGATTCACATTGGAATTGGTATATTAGATATTATTGTGTCATCTTTTTACATATCTTCACAAAACTTTCTTCACCAACTAATAACCTTTTCTGGACCTGTTAGCAATCCACCAGTTTATTTTTAATTATAATCAGTCTTGGTATAAATTTTTCTTGTAAGGTTTTTCATGATATGAAATATACGGTACTGCCATGTTTACTTACTCTTTGAAGTTCCATGCATAAGTTGTTAATATAACTTTGTTGTTTCTCATCGCTCTCTTCTGTGCCTCTCATTTCAATTCTGTATACTTTATAGGATTACAATTCTTTTCCCATCAACTAACCAACCATATTTGTTTATCTTTTTTTAATCTCATGTACAACTTCCAATGTTTATTTTTAAATGCTGCCATTTTCCTTCATATTACTTCCATCAGTCAGATATTAAAATTGTTTTATTAATGTGCAAGCATATTCAGATAATCTATCACAAATTATGTCATCTACATTTAATTTTTTAATATCTCTCTTCCTGATATTACACAATTTTATTTTTATGTTTGCACTAAAAAGCCAAACATTTGTGTCTAGGTCAACTCCTGGATATGTTATCAATTCTTAATACTCAACTCCATTTCTTATCAAATATTACATAGTCAATTTGATTTCTAGTAAGAACATCAAATGATGTCCAAATATACCCTTTCCCTTTGGGTTGTGGAAAGTATGGATTCGTAATAACCAACTTATTTATACTATAGAAATCTACCAAATTTTGACCAGTCAGGTTATGTGTTCACAATCCATATTTGCCAATCACTCCATCACAAAGTTTTTTACCAATATTTACATTCAAATCATCTTGGATAAAAAGGTCATTTCTTTATTTTTCTATCTTTATATAATGTTGTTGTCATAGTGCATAACATTGAATGGCTACTAGATTTATAAGTGCTCTTTTATAAATTGCCAGAACTCTTTCATTAGTACTACCAATGCTTTATTATATCTATTATAAATCCACATGCTTATACAATGATGATCCTTTTCATTTTTTCCAGGCAGTATAACAATGTCCCACCAGTGTGTTATAATCTCCAATCTGTGTACTTTTGTTTCTGTCAACCCATAAATATGTACTCTAATCCTTTCTAGTCCATGATTTATGAATAGCTCAGAGCATTTGACCCATTATATATATATGTGTGTGTGTGCATTGAGTATAGGAATGAATAATAATGTTTTTTGTATAGTATATAATTTTTCAATTTGTAATGAAACTCATTTTTCCTGCTGAAAAAAAAGTAGCTGTCAATTTAAATGATCTGTTTAGTATTTAACTTTCTCATTTTAAGTACAGGATTTTTTTTGTTGTTGTTGTTAAGCCTAAGGCACGAAAAAATGCATTCGAATGTGATGAATGATTTAAAAATAAATATATAAAAGAGAAGTAATATCATTTCATATTACTTTAACAATATATATACGAACTTTTTTCTTCCAGACAAAGGTCAATTAATGCAAAATATTAAGTTTTTTTTTTTTGTATTTGTATGTCAAGTTTAATTTTCTAGAAAATACTTTGTTTTATTTATTTAAGTCAATTGATTTTGTTTTGCTGTCTTATAAATGTCTTAATATATCTAATGTTCTATCTCGTATTACACAAATTAGTAAAACCAGACTTTTATAAATATATTAACCTAGATACTAATCAATAGCAGATCAAAACTATTTGCTATATGTACAATATAACAGAAGGATGTTTATTCTGATCACAAAGTTATATATACTTTTAACTAATTTTTAAAAGTTTATATACGTTCCAGTCGTATATTAGATAGTCTTTTTAACAGATAAACTCCAGATTTAAACTCATTAAAACAAAACCAAATATTTAGTAACAATCAATTTGATAAGGGTCAATGCTTATGGGCATGTGACACTCTTTTTAATAATAGTCTATTCATCATCATCATCATCACCAACTATTATCAATCCACTGCAGGATGAAGGTCTCTCTAATTTCAATCCATCTTCTCCGATCTTTAGCTTCTCTTCTCCACATCACTGCTGCACACTTTCTTATTTCATCCATCCATCTCACATGTAGTCTCTTTCTGCATCTTTCACAATCTCTTGGAATCCAGTTTAAGATTTCAATTGTCCATCTATTATCATCTCTTCTAGCAATATATCCAGCCCAACTCCATTTAAGTCTTTTAATTTTTTCATTGAGATCAGTAACACCTGTTTGTCCTCTTACCCATATATTGCATTTTTGATCTCTTCCTGTTACTCCCAACATGCATCTGTCCATACTTCTTTAAGTGATTTAAAGTCTCTGTATTGCTTTTCTATTAAGTGTCCAAATCTCAGATCCATAAGAAAGAACTGGTAAAACACATTTATTAAAAACCTTCCTTTTCAAACACATAGGTATATTTTCTTTTAGTATCAAATTATTTCTACCAAAAGCACTCCAACCAAGTTTAATTCTATGATTAATTTCATCCATTATGTTTCCATCAATATTGATAATCTGACTAAGGTATTTGTAACTGTTAATTTCTTCTAACTCATAATAATCAACCTTTATTTTTATTTTTTGAGAAAATCTAATAAACAGTTACTTTAGGCTTTTTAACATTTATCTTTATTCCTGGTTTCCTACTTTCATTTGATAACTCCTGCAACATTTCCTGCAGCTCTAAAGCATTATTTGCAAATACAAGTACATCATCTGCAAAATCTAAATAATTTAAATAATCTCCATTTACTTTCACTCCTTTAACTTCCCATTTTAATTCACAAAATACTTCTTGCAGCACTGCTGTAAAAAGTTTTGGAGATATGGAGTCACCCTAACTTACACCATTCTCAATGTTGACTTTCCTAGTATCATTATGTAATCTAATTGTTGCTGTTGCATTTTTGTAAATATTCTTTAAAATATGACAATACCCTGGATCTATACCTTGATGATCCAATGCTTTAATCACTGAAGAAATGTTTATAGAATCAAATACCTTTTTATAATCTACAAATCCAAAGCATAATGGCAATTCATATTCATTTGTTTTTCCTATAACTTCTCTCAATACTGGATATGATCTACTGTACTAAAACCACTTTTAAATCCAGCTTGTTCTCTTGGTTGATGGAAATCCAGTGTTTTCTGTAGACAAGTTGTAATTATCTTAGTAAAAATTTTGTATAAAACTGATAAAAGACTGATAGGTCTGTAATTTCTAATATCTTCTTTATCACCTTTTTTAAATATTAATATTAATATTGCATTCTTCCAATCATCTGGTACATCTTTATAATTTAGACATTTGGTATATAATTTTGCTAAAACAAATTCTATTTCTTCACCTGCTTCTTTTAATATATCAATTATAATTCCATCATTACATGGAGCCTTTCCTTTCTTCACACATTTAATTGCATGACTCAATCAGAGCTCATTCAATCGATTTGCATTGTCTGAAACTTTTTTCATTTTTATTCGACCAATATTCATTAATTATTTGGAGTGGCTATAAATGGATAATTTAAAAATTCCAAGTTTCTTTCATTTAAAATGTTCGATTTCAAACATAAGCTCTATATTCGTTGTTATAAAAATTATATATACACACAAAAAAAAATTGTATATCAGTTATTCAGGAGACTATGTGGCATTAAAACGCTAAATGGACTCACCACAGAATTCATTCAAACTGAAATTCTTTTACTTTTCTTGACTGGAAATGGAATCAGGAATATTTAACTCTTCATTTGGTTTCTTTCCAAATGTAAAACTCATTTGTCATATATATATATATATATATATATATATATATATATATATATATACTCCCCTCCCCATATTATAATAATATATATATATATATATATATTAGAATATGGGGAGGGGAGTAGCATTACACCATTTTTACTTGATACATCCATAACATTGATTTGTTATTCTTTGCATCTTTTGTTAATCCAAATTATTTCAAATATCAACGGTATTGTTAGAAAGTACCTGAATATTATAGTCCACTTAAGACAAATAAGAATAGGAAAACATTGTAAATGCATTGCTTGTATCTCATTAGACACTATTAACACAGATTTTCAGATAGGATAACATTTTTAGAGATTACCAAAAAGATAAATTATTTACAATCTTTAAAAATCACATTATTTATTTATAAAATACCTACTGTACAAGTCTGAAGTTTCTGTTATCTAAGTTAAACATTTGCTTCTCTGTAAATATTTTAACTAGTTTTTATTCTCTAATGATTCCTTCCAATGCATAATCACCAAATTATTTTACTAGCAATGATTCATTACATTTTCTTCTATCCCATTTTAATAAAAAATGTTGTGTTAATTCCATTATTCTTTTCCATATTCTCTATTCTTGTTATTGAAAAACAAAAATCTTTTTTACTCACCCACCTTTATGATCTTCCCCTCCATAACATTTTTTTGTGATCCAATTTAAATATTCCATATCCCAAAAATAAATGTTCATTAAAGTTCTTCCTACTTACATATAAAACACATCTATACAAGGTAACTTCTTATCCCATTTTTTGTCTTCCTAATGTTATTATACACTATTAATGTCTATCTTATAATTCTCTTACCTAATAATTGTTTTAGTAATGATTAAAAAGATAATTATTAGACTTTAGAAGACTGGTGGTTTAAGTATAACATTATAAATAGTTTACTCAGCATTTACACAGTTCAAGAGGTAATAAAATCGATCTCAGCTTAAACATAAATCAAATTTATGCATTAATAAAGTAATAAGTATCATGCATACCTACATCAAAACAAATTCACTTTATATCCCCATTATTTATTTTTTAATTAAATACAAGTCTACTGCTGAAATTTTACATTACTTACTTAAACAATTGCATTAGTAGTTAGAGTAGCTTACTGATAAATAAAAGTTTAATATTCATTTCCAGCTTGAGAGACAAAAAAAAAATCTCTGTCCAAGCAATTAAAGTGGATTTTTTGATTACCATATAATAGTAAATCATCCATGCACTTTAAAACTGTTACACAATGCTATATTTACCATCTTATTTTGCCCCAGCAATCTTCTTCACAACTTTTATATCTCCTAACTTCAACTGCTAAATTTCTTTATTTTCCACCCTCTTTTATAGTTTACAGCTTCGATTACCCCAACAATCTTCTTCAGAACTTTTATATCTTCTAACTTCAACAGCTAAATGGTATTCATTTGGCAATGCAATAAGAAAAAGTAGTTATTATACTTCTTGAAGAAGATTTTTTGATTAATTTACAGATTAATTTTATTTGTGTGTTTAAATGCTATTAATATAGATAGTTTTAAATTATAAATTTGTTAACTGTATTTTGAAATAGACTCAGTCAGCTATTTTGTATTCTACCTATATAAATAAATAAAAATATCTTGCACTGTTTAGTGCACTGGTCGAGTATCAGTCTTTAGAATGTAAGGTTCTTGGATTGATTCCAGCTCTGGTTCTTATGGCACTTGAACTTTTTATGAATGTCCAAGCAATAAAGCCATTTGATTATTTTTCTGTATGCACTTGGGATCAGTGGTAAAATGTCAGGTTCTGGAATATGGAGTCCTAGGATCAATTCTGGTGCTGATATTTCTGGCATTCAAATTATGAACTCTCAATGAATAAAGTCATTGGAATATATATTTTATTTTATTTTTATATTCTGTTAATGTGATTAATTCTTACTTCAATAGCTTTATAATTTAATTTTTTGACTTACACGTTTTCATTTCACGTCTTTATATAGCATCCATGATTTTATAGGTACTTCTTTATTTTAATAATTTATTTTAAACTTATCTTTTTTTCCACGTAAAAATTTTGTTATAGATTTTATTATAACTCTGTTATAACCCCCTCTAATTTCGTTGAACTTAATTTCAGTGAATCACAGATAATTAGTTTTCTTAATCAATTTGTTAATTATTTTTTGCATCACCATATTGATATCAATTACAATCGTCTGTGTTATTATATTATAATTTAAGTCAAGTATGTTGAAATTTCAATTCGCTTACACACTGATATTTTGCCATATTGTTTTCATTATTGAAGTCAAACTTATAATAATTATATAGCTAATAATTGTACAGTTTAAAAGCTGACAGCTTTCTTTATAGCATTTTAAAGATCAATATTTAGCAGTCCACAATCACAGGTAGCAAAATACTTTCACAAATCAATACTTTCTTTAACTAAATTGTCAAACTTCTTTACTTAGAATTCTATTTGTTAGAACTTTCAAGCAATCGCTAATGCAGGAATAGATAGTTGATAATGCTAACCTTCTTTTTCTCACAATTTAGTTTTCATTTAATCAATATATAATTTTATTTTGTCAAATGAAACTGCATTTTTCAAATTAACACAAGTTTTTCTACACCATATTATCTATTTATAATTGTTCATTAATTAAATTTTTTTAATAACTCCCGCATATTTATTATTTTTTCATTAAAAAAATAAATTTACATCAAGTAAAGTCACACACACACATATATATATATATCACACAGGAATAGAGTCCTAATGATAAGCTAGAGAAGCAAGCAAATATACAGAGGGCTATTGATTAAGGCAGGGAAGGAGAATGCCAAGCTACTTTATTATCTAGACACCATTTTAATTTATTTAAAATTATTTTATCAATGAGCATGCAAGTTTTATATATTCGTTGTCTTTAGAAACTGGCGCCTAAATAAGGGAAAGAAACCTAACGTTTGTCTTGATTATGATGCCAAAAGAACTTACTATGGCTCTATATATATATCATGAATATGACAAACTGGAAAATATACTAAGTTGCCTAAAAATTTTACAATAAACTTTCTAATTGAACAAATATTATTATTATTATTTTTTATCTGAAAGATATAATTTAATTATGATAGATTATATTCAATTATATATCTGAAATTTACAATAAAAGAAAAATTTTCTGTATTTTTTATTTATTTGTTGTTTTTTTTTTTTAATTCTATTTTTTTATTTTATTCTTTTTTATTTTAGTTGAAACAACCTGTGCCGCATTTGACTTTACTGAAAGAGAATTAATTTCTGAATTTAATATCAAGCATAGAAGAAGAAGATTTGACATAATTTTTATGGCAGAGTATTCAAGAATTCTAAAATAAGTTTAATTACAAGACTAATTTTTTCCGGATTAAATCATTTTTCTTTATTTTTAAAATTAAAAACAATAATAATTTCATTTATTTTTATTTGAATTTGACGTTCAAATTCTTGTTTCCAAATGATAAACTTATATTCCTAACTTGAAAAATCTTCCTTTCTATCAGATTAAATACTGTACATTATAATTATTTTAAATTACAAAATTACCTAATTATGATAAAAGTAGAGTGAAAAATTCATCCTTTAATAAAAAATTATAAGCAATAGATTAATTGATCTCCCAATGTTTTATATTTATGAAATTTTTTTTATGTGTCAAAGCATTAGCCAGAAAGCAAACCCGGGACAACTGCTTGTAAGGCAGTTGTGCTAACCACTTGTTTGACCACTTCTTACAATTTTACTACTATTTCAAATTCCAAGTGGAATTATATTAACAATACACAACTAAGATGACATAGATCTGGCATTTAGATTTATTGTTCACATTTCATGAAATGTCTACTATATAGGGCTGATTAATCAAATTTTTCACAGAAATAGAGTATTATTCTTTTTTGTCTGCTTATATACTCATATTGGACAAGGAGTTTATTAAATTCTTTTAAATTAATCTATACATTAAATATTGGAATTATATTAATATTTACAATAGCAACAGCTTACTTAAGTTATGTTTTTTCTTGAGGATAAATATCTCTTTGAAGGGAAACCGTAATTATTAATTTATTATAAGCAATTCTACAGTTGGAACAATAATTGTAATTTTGACTATAAGAAGATGCTGTTGATAATGTAGCATTAACTCGATTTTTTCCACTTTATTTTTAATTCCATTTATTATCACTGCAATAGTAATAATTCATGTTTTATTTCTTCATCATTCAGGAAGAAATAATCCACTGGATTAAATTCAAACAGAGATAAAATTCCATTTCATCAATATTTTTCAATTAAAGATTCCATTTCAGTATTATAATTTATTCTTTTTCTATCATTTTTGATCTTACTTTCACCAAACCTTTTAGGAGATTCAGAAAATTATACTCTAGAAAATTCCTTATATACAATCCTACTTTCTATCCCAAATAATTATGAGGAATAATTGCTCCTGTAATATATATTATAATCTTATTTTTGCTACCCATCATTTTGCAAAATAACTTCTTATTCATTTAGCCAAATTAATCAACTTTTATTTTGAAGTTTCATTAGAATCGTTTTTCTTTTAACATGAAATGGAACAAATCCTATTGAACTCCCATTTATTCTATTTGATCAAATTCTATCAATCTTATATATATATGCAATAGAGGTATTTTAAAATTATATGTATATTACAATTTATGTTACAAAAAAATTAATAGAAGTAACTAGAGAATATCATCCATACAATTATCAATCTCATATAACAATAATATAATATCTAAACAAAAATACATTTAATTTATAATTATTTTATTTAATAATTAATTTATATTTTACCATTTATTGTTATAAATTAAACATTAACCATATATAATTTTTCATTGATTTCTTTAAGAATTGTTACAGAAAAATAATAAAAGCAATATATATGTTTAGATGTTCAAAAGATCACATGACATTAGAACATTGCACTAGAAGCACAATAATTTTATTTAATTGACCTGAAATTTCTTTTTTATCAATATTCTGTGTCACAAATCAAATATTTTAGTCTTTAAACACATCTTTCTATTATTACACTAAATCACAAAGCCATGAAAAACATCTTATAATTGATGTAATTGTATAACAGACGTACTACAATAAGTAAACAAAAAAACCTTGGAAAGCAATAACAAAAATAAAACTATACACATACACACACACATATATATAAGACTATACACATACACACATATATATACATACACACTAAAAAAAATAATCATTATTTTTTAGATTAAAAAAATGAGGTAAAAGTTTCTAAAATGTTTTTTGTTCAAATGTCTTCAGTGGGGGACTTATTACAACCATTAAACTTCAATATAATATTCTAAGCTTCTGAAGGTCAATAAACTGAAATTTATGATCAATCTAATTTAACTGGAGATCTAAAACCTCTTGTTAAATAGCTATATACTTAAATATAATTGACTAATTAGATCAATCGTTAAGTTGATTATATTCTGACTACCTGTCAGGCATAGTCAAATTTTCTTAAGATTTGAACTCCATATTATAGGAAGGCAGATATTAATCATTATTCTATGACATCTTTTAAGCTGAGAGATATTTCTTGATTATTTTATCATTCATTTCACTATTTGAAATTGTTTATGTTTTTATTGGTTGTATTAATCCATCTAAATTTATCACATTATCATATATGATTGTTAATTCATGGCTAAAAGTGAATTCAGTAGAAATAACAATAAATACTACTCAAGCCAAGCATCATTGATGGGTAGTTTGCAATGGCTTGATAAGTTTTAAAACTATTTATTCTACCATTTTACCTTTAGAACTATTTCATAAACTTCAATGAGTTCAGGTGTTAAATGTCTAATTTTAAAATGCCAAGCCTCTTATATCATTAAGCTGGATAGAAATATATGATTGTTTCTTTATTTGTATAATTAGTAAGCACATATTAACTTATCTGACACTTATATTAAAGAAAGTCAATTTTCGTTTTATTTTATATCATATTTTTTTAAAAATCATTCAGAGAAATACATTTATTTTTCTTAGATTCTCTTAAAACAAAATATGTTGAGAAATTTTCTATATTGTGATGATTCTCTAATCATGTTCAGCTTATTGACAATTATCAATATTTTATTCATAAAGAATTATTAATCAGTTTTAGACATAATTAATAATATATATGTTATCTAATGAGCTTGCCAATAGTCTTAACAAGCTTTTCAGAATATCCCCAACCCTCAGACCAGTTTCTGCTTCTGGCTTTCTCAGTGAGGTGCTAGGATATTCAAGCACTGAGAAATCCAGAAGCAGAAACCAGTCTCAGGTTGAGGATATTCTGAAAAGCTTGTTAAAAACTATTGGCAAGCTCATTAGATAACATTTGTAATACAAGCTTGTTAAATTAGGTCATGTGATATATGACTTGATTTCTTTGCATATATATATTTTAACTAGAAATAATAAATTAAGGGTTGGGCAGATCCTTAGCTAAATATAAATTAAACTGTCAGAGACTTTTACTATCTCCATCATCTTGACGATGATGAAATCCTATGCTTAAGCTGAGTGGGTTATTAGTTGTAGTAAAAATTTACTACAGAGACATGCATTAAAACACAATGGAATTTAAACTAATAATAAAAGCACATTATTATAATGTAAACAAATAATTAAGAAGAAGAGAAACCTCACTCATTCTTATACACTACTTTTCAAAGCAAACAACTTTCCCCATATTAAAATGTATTCCCCAAGTAATATAAATATTTGCATGTGATGTAGAATCTTATAATGAAATTCTTTTATTATATCTTATTGAAATATCTTAAGAAACAAATATTAATCATCAATCCATTTTACTGCCATGATCTGATCTCGCATACTCTTCTAGAGTAAAAGCTAGTGTACTTTTCTTATAGTACAATGAACTATAATTAGTTTCTTAATCCCACACTGTTGACTTTTACAATAATAAAATTAATTTGAATAATCTTGAAATAATATATAATGATCTCAGGATTCTTTCTTTAATAATTTTGAATATTAATCATAATATCATGTTGTTGAATAAATGAATGACATTCTAGTAGACTAAAGGAGACACACACTCTTCTTATAAGTTAATATATCCTAATGTATTATGATAACAACAACAATTAATTAAAGAAATGTTTAATCTAACTAATAATCATATTTTTTAAAAATATATAAATTTGGAAAAATTAATGAAATACAGAAACAGGCTTATCTTCATCAATTCCCTGGTCATTTAATACTATTAATGTACTGTCTAACTATAAACTTAATTTCTAATTAATAATGAATAAAATATAGCACCTGGACTTTAAAGAATCTACCTTTGCATCATCCAGGGTTACCTAAAGTCCAAATATCAATCTAAACCCCAATCCATAAAACTAACTGTCATGCACTAATCTAACTCAAGAAGCAAGAACTCTATAGACTATTACCATAAGCAGCTTATTCTAAATCACTTTAAATTATTTATAGGTTTATCCTATCATAAGTAAATAGATTTGTTGGGATAATTTTTTGTAAAAATCCTAAAACACTAAGCTGTCTTGAAATAAAATCACTCATACTGTCAATTTAAATAACAGGAGTTGGAAGGAATAAAGGCTAAAAAAATATTTTAAAACAATTATTTAATACCTAATTGATTAACATTAAATAAATAAAAATTGGCATGATATTTATGAAATTTTAAACATTCATTTCATCAAAAAAAAAAAAAATTCATAAAAATTATATTACCAGTTGTTTTCTATTCTTCATTGAGTTATTTCTTTAAATATTAAGAGTTGGAAAAACAATATTAAAAAAAAAAATCAAAGATGACAATCTTTGACTTAGTTTAATTAATCTTTTATTAAGTTTCAGCAGAGAAAAATAATGGTTCACAATTTTAGAACATTAATAAAAATATTTAAAATTATCAATTCTTACAACAAAAAAAAATATTACTTTTATATAAGAAAAAAAAATCTGTTTTTTTTATTTTACTATTAACAAAAATACAGTGTACACACAAAAAAAAACCTTTAATCATGGTTTTATTTTTTCTGTGAAGTCCTTCCCAATTATAATTTCCAGTTTTTCCAGTTGAGTTTTCCTCTTGTAGGCTTCTGCACATGAATATGATCAACTTGTTCTTTTTCTGATGTGCAGTATTTTCAGGTTAAAATATAGCAAATTTTATGCTTTCCATTAAAATTTCCAGGTGAGACTAACACATATAAAGATTCATGCTCTTGCTTGAGAGACAAGGTTGTAGTTAAGGGGTAACATTCTTTACATTTTAGTTCAATGAAGTCAGGTTACATGGAGGAAAAAATTGTTTCACTTTTAGCTATCTTAGCACATGGTTTTCACTGTAGAAACCATTTTATAATTAAACTCATAGTATGCTAAAAGCTTGGTTAAAACTTCTGCTATTCTGCACAATAGCTTAAATAAGACTTCTGCTTCTTTCTTTTTTAGCAGATAAGATTAAGACTTGACTGTTCTCTTCAACAGTTGAATTAGGAATAATTTCTTCGTACCAGACACTTAGGCCTTCTGACTTATTCACACCCTATTATTTTTTTAGAACTATCTTGTCTACAAACCAATGACAATCTGTTTCTAACCTTCTAACTTTTATAATAACCAATTAGAAATTTTTTTTACAAATACAACTGTTCATCTATTTCCCTACTTAAACTTTGACATTGAAAAATAAATCAAGAACTTAAATTAGCATCATAAAATTCTTGACATTCCTTCCTAATTAAAAAAAAATTCTTACAAAAAAGAAAAAAGTATATAATCAGTTAATTACACTGATTTGATTCTTTGTAATGAAGAGAGATAAAAAGAAAAGAAAAACAACTCCAATTAAAAATAAAATTTACCAAAAGTATTAAAATCTTATTTTGTTTGTTCTTTTAAAAATACTCTTAAACATAAAACTTTATCTCTCTTAAAAGGATAAAATTAATTATTAAACAATTTAATGAAAAGAGAAAGTTTTCTTTTTCTCTCTCTTGGTACATTAAAAAAAAAAGCAACTGGTAACTAAATAAAATTATTGAAAAGAACAAACAAAAGAAATGTATGATTTTATAGTTTTCTCTCTTTTCTACCAACATTTACAATTTACAATATATATTAAAATATGAATATTATAATATAAAAAAGGTTGGACAATTATTTTAAAAAAATTGTCTATAATGTTCCTACTATTATATAGAAAGAAAAGTAAAATATTTAATGAATTGAAGACTTTTTATTACTGTTTATTTTTAATATAGCCAAATGGTTACAATATATAATACAAATGCACTTTATATGTATAATATCATATATAAATGAAAATTATAGTATAAACAAAAAAATTAAAAATAATAATTGTTATTAATAATAAATTGAGGAGACATGTTTGCATATATTTTACTGTGTGATCACTTATTCATTTATTGAAAAATAAAAAAATATTTAGGATAAAGTATTTTTATTTTTTATTTTTACAAATAAAATGAATGTTGAAATGTTTAATTTTTCAAGGCAATTAAATACACTTTGGATGATATTCTTTTTTTCCAATAACTTTTTACTTTCATAGAAATATAATAAGTCTTGTCACCAAAAAATTATGATCTCTGTAGTAGTTTTGATGTTTTTAAATCAGTATCATCTTTAAGAATCCTCTTACAAAAAATTTAAATCAGTATCATCTTTAATAATCCTCTTACATTTTGTAAAACTTTTAGCAATATATTTAGAAAAATTTTATTATGTAAAATATTGATATCAAATTCAGAAAAGATTAATAAATGAGAAATAAAATCTATGTGCTTTTAACATAACTGAAGAAATTTTAATAAGAAGAATGATTTTATATAGTACTCTGGGATAAAAAAAAATAACTACAAACTTATTGTACAATTTATTTACAAATTTTAAGTTTGTTTTTAATGTTTTGTGACAAAAACAATGGCAACGTAATGCAGATTTGCAGTTTTAGGCATTACACTGGTGCTGTGATTGCTATGTATTCTGTACATTGTTTTGAATCTTTCTATATCCTTACATTACCAGTATGCAATTTTATTTTATGCATTTACAAATTTAAAATTAAATAGAAAGGATTTGACCATTTCACATATGTGCCTTAATAAATTATGTAATAGCTCAATGATGTTGTGTTGAGTACAGAAAAACACTCTCAATTCCAAACCCAAGATAGAAACTATAAAAGATAGTGACCATTTTACCTTTAACCTAAATTTTTACTTATATAGGTCAATCTGAAGCATCTTGGTTTGAGAGCATGAAGATGTTATTCTGTTTATGTTTATATCCATTATTGTCTATCATACATCAACATAAACAAAATCTTTTGATAAACTACAAGTCAATATTAAGAATTAATAGAAACTATGTAATGTTCAAATTTATTTACTAAGTGCATAGGACATATATAATTATAAAGAAAAGATTTTAACTTTTCATATATACACATTATTAATTTGTATAATAGTTCAATGATGTGTTGATTAAAGAGGAAAATCTCAAACCCAAAACAAGATAGAGACTTTATATAGATAAGAGGAACCATCTAATTATTAGTTGAAAAACTCTGACAATGACAGCATTACATGGACCTTTTAGTAAGGATGGTAGCCTAATTTTCATGACAATGCCATAAAGGAAGTGACCTAGATGTCAAAAGAAATAACAATTTTTGATTGGTGAGGTGTTTTGGCCTGAGGCCAAATAGCTGAATAATTTACATTTCTAAAGAAAAATTGTAATTTTCAGTATTTTTTTTTTACAAATTAAAGATTAATATTGTATTAAAAAAAGCTTAAAAAAAGTAAAATTTAAGAATCATTCAAAAGACGGAATTTAGTTGTTGTTTTTTTAATTGGTATGATTTATTTTTAGATAAGTAAAAGCAATAAATTATAAATGCAAGAGATTACAGTCAGAGATCATTCTAATGCCAATTAAAGATGGTGGAAATATTTTATAAAAAAAGAGACTTTGTAACTAAAAACTACGAAAGAATGTATAAGATTATCAAGTTGTATTTTTAATAAAACAAAAGATAAAAGTTTAAAAACTGAACCAAGTCTATTAAAAGGGCAGAAAACTTTAAACTAAGATCTTGTCTTATTCTTTGATGGTTCTCTTGGATAGAGAAATTGTCTCTATTCAGGATATACCCCAATCTGGTTAACTAATTTATCATGCAGAAGTGGACTGGAGTGTTTGCAGAGTTGAAGAGGTCAAGCCAAAAAGCTTTCATGTTTAGCCTTAAAGGATGGATCAGGAACAGAAAGGATGTCAACAAGGATTAAAATCAATGGCCATGAGCTCATACATCTCAAGAAATACATGTATTCTACCTTAATCTATACTTATATTATAATATAATCATCAATAGTTTCTCTTCCTTTTCCTTTTTTCTTTTTTCTTTTCTAA
This sequence comes from Epiperipatus broadwayi, assembly GCA_028023455.1. Classification (NCBI taxonomy): domain Eukaryota; kingdom Metazoa; phylum Onychophora; class Udeonychophora; order Euonychophora; family Peripatidae; genus Epiperipatus; species Epiperipatus broadwayi. The sequence goes on along the minus strand of JAQFVV010000008.1, from coordinate 14,770,255 downwards.
TATATAACATATAATAACCACATTCCACTCTTTTTACACTTTAAAGCAAAATATATTTATTAATTTTACAGTTTTGACAGTTCCTATCAGTCTTCATCAGATCTACAAAAATGTAAACATTATATGAATACAAAAAAAAGAAAAGAAAAGAAGGAACACATAGAAATAAAAATTAATGATAATAATATAGTAAGGGGAATTAATAATATTATCAAAAAAATTAATAAAGAATTTAAAAATGATATTAAATATAAAGTAGTGAATAAAAGGAAGAAAATGTAATGGATATTTTAGACAATATATATATAAGTGAGGGGGAAATATATAAATGAGGTTTATGAGATAGAATGTAGAAAATTTAAGGATAAAGGGATTACAAATAAATATGTTGGTGGGACAAAAAATTCAATATATACTAGGTTAAAACAACAAAAATATGATAGAGGATCACCGGTATATATGCATTTTATGGAGACAGGTCATAAACTAGAAAAAGATAATATTAGAATGATAAGTTATGCAAGTAGTAGGAAGGATAGAAAAATAAGGGAGACAATTTTAATAAAGAAGATAAATCCAAATATTAATAGAGAAAGTGGTTTAAAAACTATCTTAGTATAAAAATAAATAAAATAAACAGTGAAAATTAATAAGAAATAAAATAAATAAGTAGTTTGTATAAAGATAATAGAGGGAGCTGTATATAGATAAAAAAGAAATTAGAGTGTATGATGGGATAGAAAATAATGGAGGAAATAAAGTTTTAGTAGATAATAAGGTAAGAAATAAAAATAAAAATACATATAAGAATTAAAATAATTAAAATAATTTTATAAAAAATAAGTAAATGGAAGAAGCAGGAAAAAATATGGGTAAAATGGAATTAAGGGATGGAATAAAATAATTAAAAATTAAGATAATAGGTGAAATGTAAAATAAGGTTAAATTTATGAATATAGTAATATGTAAAATAAGATTAAATGTATGAATATAATAATATAAGAAAGATTTCATAAATATTATATTGAATTTATAAAATTATGGCAAGGGAAAAAGGTGAATAAATATAAATATGATAATAATTAAGAATAAAAATAAAGGGGTAAAGTTATATAATAGTAAGTTTTATGAATAAAGTGATGTTAATAATTAAGTTGGTAAAATTGTAACAATTTAATAGATATATGTATGAAATATGGTTGTATTGATATAATGTTTAAATTTTTGTAGAGCTGATGAAAACTGCTAGGAACAGTCGAAACTGTAAAATTAATAAATATATTTTGCTTTAAAATGTAAAAAGAGTGGAATGTGGTTATTATATATTAATCTATACTTTTTGGTAAGTTATTATTATCCATACCCAATTTGTGACTAAATTAAATGTTTGCAAACTAATTTTAATTATGAAGCTTCAAATACTAATAGAGACATTTGTTAATTATTATTTAAAGAGACATTCATTTTATCCATGGATTAATTTATAAAAGAAGTGAAATATCAACTGTTTAATTATTTAATATTATTAACTAAATGAGCATGTGTATGTTTTTTCAATTTATTAGTAAGTTGTAATTTATCATTTAAATATTTTAATTTGTTATAATAAAATATTTACCTTTAATATCAACTTTTCATTGTATGTTATTAATTTTAGGTTATTTAGATTATTATACAAAAGACTGCTTTATGAAATATATAATTACCTGTTTGTTTTAATCAATGAATGCTGGAGAAAATTCTATAATATTAATTTATAAAAAAAACGTAATTCCCAATCTTTTTAGTTATATGCTTCTTAATTTACGGTATGTGATGCATGAATATCAGTGGGTGTATGATTCTGGTGCTCCTTTTAAATAAATATAAAACTGATTCTGCAGCAGTAAAAATCACAATAAATAGGTCAGTTAATCAGGAAATATAGCTATTGTCTTGAGATATCTAAACTCATATATGAATGGAAGATTCTTCTTTTTTATAGCTTGATTAACTTCCATTTTATTGTGCATAAAATAAAGGCCTAAATCTGAATGTTAAAATCTACCCATGAACATTATGCTATGCTGTATTTTTGTAAAAGTCATTTTAAACCAAAAACTTATGTCAATAATAGAATTTTTTTTCAAAACAATTTATTTTTAAAAAAATAATTCATAAAAAGTTTATGGCTTAATGGAAGCAGTTTCTACTGGATAAACTAAAATCACCTTTGTCAAAACAATAAAGAAAATATTTTTTAAAATTTTAATAACAATAAATAATATATTAATTTTTTTTTCTTTGATGATAACTAACTCTAAATATATTCTTTTAAGGACATAAAATTCAAATACTTTTGAACAGATAAATTACACCGTGTAATGCCAAGTGCCGTTGTTATAAATAAGAACTCCATTTAGAAATTTATTTTCATATTTTGCAAGCATCAAATATTAACTTTTAAAATGATTATCATTTGAAAGCTTACATTTGTAATAAATAATGTTACAATTATCAGTATATTATACAGAAAAAAATTTTAATTGTAAAAATAAAATGTTCAAATATTAAGGCATATTACTGAAAGGCTCACTAGGCTCCATTTAAAATAGATGGGGGGATTTTACTTGCTGAACAGATTAAATGTGATCATGTATGGCACTTAAAGATGCAAAAATGGGTGCTCCCATATAATAAAATGTATTAAATTTATGGATATTAATATTGTTTTTTTGTTTTTTTACTTACATTTTTATTTGTTTACTTTTTTTTTTCAATAGCATGTAATTGAAATCATATTTGTTGATATAATATAGTTTATGGCTTCACTATGTATATTTATACATTATTGCATAAATGTAATGTTCTCATTTTCTTTCTTTGATTTTGAAAAATATGGTACTAAGTTTTCATAGATTAATTAAAAAACATATTGGCTTTGGTTAAAATTAATTTCTTTTACCTTTTTTTTTTAATTATATTTTTCCACATTTTAAAGTAATAAAATTCTTAAAGTTATCAAAAAATAGGCAAATCTTGTTTTTGAAAGAAAAGTTTTTTTTACTGGCATAAAATATTAATTATAATGTTTACTAAAATTTCTATTTTATCTAATTAAAGATTAAAATATGGATTTTTTTTTTAAAAAACAAGCCACTTTATTTTTGTTTTAGTTTGATTTTTTTATCTTTCTAATAATATATTGAAAAGATGTAAACAAGTCACATGATCTTATTGGTCTTTATCATCATTATCATCATCATTATTATTATTATTGTGTTTCAATAAAGGCTTTATTGATCTCAATAGTTTACACAAGTTTACATCCAAAAAATTCAAATTTAACATACAATGAATAATATTAGGGTGAACATATATTAAGGAATTTAGTGATTACACTTTGTGATTAATGGACTATAACAATATAAAGAATAAAAAACAAAAATAACCAAAGAGTTCTAAAGTTTGATGAGCTTATTTAGTTTTGCCCACATGTCTTTTCTCTTTTTCAATGTTAGTTCTATGATAGTTTTCTTTACAGCCTTCACAACATTGACAGTTGCCTTTTCAGTGACCAAGTCACTGCATATAAGTGGAGATTGGTTATTATTCTATCTTTATTTCGAATCTGTAACAATTTGTTGCTAAATGTAGCCAGGTGTCATCTAGTATTATTGCTAATTAAGAAAGTACATCTGGTGCACCAATATGCATATAGTTCAAACGTGGCCACCCTAATGCTAGGTATTGACCTTTTCTAAAAAGCAACAATTATGTGATTAATATAATTGTATCAGGTTGTTGTTGTTGTTTTTGTTGTTGTTGTTGTTGTTATTATTATTATTATTATTATTATTATTATTATTATTATTATTATTATTATTATTATTATTATTATTATTATTGTTGTTGTTGTTGTTGTTGTTGTTGTTGTTGTTGTTATTGTTATTACTAGAATTAATATCTGTAGTAGATCACTATAAGTCTAAGCAATATCACTTTATCCACTAACTTGTGATGATAATAGGTTAAGAACTCCTTCTGAATTATTTTCTGCTTACTCTTATAAATGACAAAGAATACCATCTATAAAATTTCATTTCATTCATATCTACAAGATATATAAAAAAAAAAATTAATAGAAAAATAACAAGCAGCATGAAAGCCTACTAAAAATTCAATTTCAAGCATAAAGAAAGCTACTTAAGAATTAATAATGACAAAATTTAATGGATTTATAATTTCTGAATTGGCTTGCAGCTAACTTGAGACTATAAAAAATATTTTGACTTTAAAGTTTAAAGACTCCATGAAAGTAAATCACCATCTTTATCAAATAAATTATAATATATTGATAAAGAATTCTTGTCAGAAAAATATAAATATTAATAAATATATTTAATGATTTTTTAATAAAACTTGGGTAAGTTATGAGTTCTATTACTTTATGTTTTTAAAAATAATTGTTTTAAAATTATATATATTTTATATTCTCGATATTCACAATTATACTTTTAAAATATGTATTAAACCATGATGTTTTCCCTTGGCATACTGAATTAGAATTTATTTATTTAGATATTTTAATAATAAACTAAAGTTATCTGAATTAGTGTATGAAAATAGTATCTGAAAACATACCTTGATTAACTCATTTTATGTTTACTATTTATCATATTCAAACAAATGTATATATATATGAAGTTTACAAATATTATTAGTATATATTAATTATTATTGTTGTTAATTAATATCTCTCATTACTAAAAACTCAGTTTTAGCTTTTTATTTTTGATTTAATATTCCTTTTATATATGCCATAAATGACTCTGCATTTAAATAATATTTTGATCTCATGTTTTTATAAGTTGAAATTGACAACTTTCTGTAACTCTGTGTAATATATACAGGAGGGGGGGGGGGCAAAATAACCAGAATTTTATAATAAAAAATTGTTTATTTTTAAGTGTTATTAATTTAATTTCTTTCAAATTACTATCCATTTGATGCAAAATACTGGTCTAAACATGTTTTTTTTATTTTTCGAAGTAGTCCAGAATCATTTGCAAGGATGCATCTTAACACCTCCATCACACACCCCTCCCCAGTTCTAAGTCCACAAAAAAAAAAATGAATTTTTTTTCCTTTGAGAGTTTCAAAAAAATCATATGAAGTGAGATCCAGTAAATAAATTGACAGATAAACTGGATCATGCTAAATTTTATTAAAAAGTGTTTCTTACTCAAGACTTTGATAGATGATATTTGTTAGGGTGGAGTTTGCACTGTTTTCTTTGCTACAAAATGAGATGTTTACATTTTACCACATCATGTAAATGTTTCAGAACTTGAAGATAAAATGCCTGACTGTTACAAACTAAATCTGAAAGAAAAATGTTATTTGCATAAAAAAAATCAATGTTGTTCTGACTTTGGATTTCACTTGCCAAGCTGTTTTAGGGATGTGATGAATTTAATATTTCAATTAAACCACTCATAAATTGTATTTTTATGAGATCAGCTTGATTAGAATCTCTTTCATGCATTACAACTGTTTTCCTTGCTTTTTTCTGTAAACAAAAACAGAATTTCACATTGTTCGAACATTTTGGCCATTATAAAACAATTGACAAATATGTGAAATGCACTTTACAAAAAATGTGCTATGTGACCCCATAATTTCACATGGGGATGTCATTTAGCAGATTGAGGCAGAAGGGTTCCTACAGCATAAGCATATACTACAACAGGCATGAAAATCAATGAACAATTCTGATTATTTGGTACCACTTCATATGTGTAGACTTACTGATTATTTTCCTTATCCAGAAAGAGAGAGGATCTCATCATAAAAAAATTTTTTTTCTAAGGTTGTATATATAGTTAGAAATAATCGGTTTAATTAAACATATATTTAACACCACATTGATTAACTGTGACATATTTGCTTGCTACATCTTTGATGATCCAAAGTAGATTCTGACTAGATGATCATCACTACACAGAATAGATTTATTTTATTACTATATTATGCACACACACACATATATATATATAAATACATGTATAGTATTTATATTTTTAACTAGATAAAATAGTGGGGATTTGAACCCAGACTTTCAAGCTCTCTTCAGCTATCCACTCTATTTCATACAACCAATACACATGACTACATACATGTGAAAAAGATAAATAATGTCCAATATATATATTTCATACTAAACCAGCACTCATCACATGGTTCAAATCATCATCCCTCAATCATATATGTAACTGGTGCTTGGTTTATATTAAGATAGCAAATCTTCAAACTTTAATGGACAAGTTTCAATCTCTTTCACTCTTCAGTCATCCATATCATTGAAAATGTGATGGTGGTGTATTCAAAACCATTGTTTGCACATTTTTGACACCTAGTTTAAAATATAAATACTATACATATATTTAATTATTACATATTCTGCCTGTATTTTGCCCATCCATCTTCTATATATTTAAATGGGTTTATGGTTCTATATATGAGGGATCAGATTGACATATGGTCAACATGGGTATGACATAACAAAAATTGGCAAACAATGGCTTTGAACATACCATCATCAGATTTTCAATGATATAAATGGCTGAAGAGTTAGAGTGAAGAAGATTGAAGCCTATCCATTAAAGTGTGAAGATTTTCTACTGTAATATAAACCGAGCACTGATTATATATATATATATGTGTGTATGAGAGATGATGATCTGGACTGACTGATGAGTGTTGATTTAGCATGAAGTACATGTATTGGCGATCATTTATCTTTTTCGCATGTATGTGGCCATGTGAATTGATTGTATGAGATGGAGTGGATGACTGAGGGAAGTTTGAAAGTCTGGGTTTAAATCCCCTCTAAGTTATATATATATGTGTATGCCTAATAAATAAGTTTTTCAAATATGAAACAGTGAAATATACCATAGATGGTACTCATAATGTAAAATTAAACAAATTTTATAAACATAAAAGGTTGTAAAAAGAAAATAGTCATCTTTGCATTATTTCTTCAGACTTATTTTTAATTTTTTTTTTTTTGCATTTAACTTATTATTAGTCTCTCTTATTTAAAGTAAGAAGTTTTGGATGGATATCCCTGTTATTCGATATCTTATATCAGCTACTTATAATAAATTATTGGGGGGGGGGACTCAATGTATTTTTAGATTAATAAACACAAGTTTAACATTTTTCCACTTCAGTTTTGTAATCGTCAAATTATTTTTCAAACAAATAATCTTGTTAAATATTTATCTTTTCGTATTAATAAAGTCAATCGTGCTGAATGTAATTTGAATATTTTGATATATATATATTGAGAATAAGATGCGACATTAAAAGAAAGAAGAAGAATATTTGTGTTTGAAGTTGTAATTTGGACAATTTAATCCACTTGCCCAATATTGTACACTAATCAGCTAAACTTTCATAGCGTTATAACTCTCACTATTAACCACCAATTATTTTTAATATTTTGTTTTTAGTTAATGTAACATGAACACGAATGCTATTTATTAGTGACAGTCAAAACTTGTGCTTCTGGATTTTTTTACTAAATATAAATACAATATCAAATATCTTCCTTCATTAAGTTTCCTGTATGATTTAGTACGGTGATAAAATAATAGAGAGCTAAGATCGAAGTTCAACCTATCATTTTAAGATTCTCAACCCTAATATCTTTTGATAATTAATTAATCATTCTATTATTATTGATCAGTGTTATATTCATTAATTTTATGTTTGCTATAAAAAACAAAAAGATAAATATTTTCAAATCGCCCGCAGTTTTATAGCATATACTTCAGTTTGTGATTTCTATTAACAATTTTTTACCCTTTCGAGAAATTTAATTGCTATTAAGAGATACTTTTATCAAGCTATTATATATAGCAAGAAATTACCTAGTTTTTATACTGAGATCAGTCTCATTTTTAAAAAAAACTCAAAATTAAAATACTTTTATAAAAGAAAATATTTTGCCAAAATAAATAAAATATGTACGTTTAGCTTCAAGTGTTCCGCGGTGGCTACTTAATTTTTTTTTATCATGACCCGCATTGGCTTTTAGGACATTTCAATGTATGTGCATACAATATTGGTCGACGGAACATTTAGATATTTTTAGCTGTAAGATAAAACAAGAATGGAAAAATGTTAAAATACCATACGACAATTAGCAAGCTTGGAGGGTAATATTCTTCTATAAGAAACTGTGGAAGGGACTTTGTCAGGCTACCTTGCCTTTTAACACGCTCCCCCCTTTTTGTACATGAATGCGCGCTGCCATATGAGTATAATTTTTTGGAGGATAAACATTGCTATTACAAAGTTATTTTACAAAATGTTAACTGGCAAGCTTACAAAGTTTTATTGACATGCATTATTACTATAGATGAAACGAAGTAAAGTTATATGTGAATGTAGATATATATGAACAGTGAATTATTTATATATTTTAGATAAAGAGTTAACAACTGAGACACGCATTTATTAAAAGGGTAACGTAATATATTGCGGAATATACTAAACTATTGATTCTGTGCGTTTGGGTGTTGATTATGTGAATTTATTTCGCAGACAAATGAAACCTGAAAAAAAAAAAAAAAAGACATTTGAAAATAATTGTTGCCTTTGGGAAATGGAATACTAAGTAACATTTCAAACAAAATCTTTTTCAATACAGTATTTGTTTGAGTTTTTTTTTTAAAAAAAAAAACATCATTTGCATATCATATTACTGATTAAACTAATGGCTTTTTTTTTTTTAATGTAGATTTTAATCTTTTATTTTAACATTATCGAATTAATTCCTTCAGCATTTTAAAAATATATCTCTGATTGTAAGTAATAATTATTACTCTGATTTTAATAAATTTATCTTCCTAATAATTAATTAGTAATAAAAAACGTATCTACTGCATATTTTCACGAGTATGAATGGAGTTGCAGCTTAGCCTCGGGTGATTAATAGAAAATATTTGATTTGGTTGTATTAGTGCGGAAGACTGTGGGAACTGGAAGAAACTTTACCGTCATTCTATTCTTCTTCTTTACTCAGCATCAGTGACCTTTCCCTTACTGATTGATATATCAATTCTAAATAAGTCATTCGGAAAGTTTTAAATATTTCCGCTTGCACTAAGATTTACTTTGAGAATGACTGATATTTAATAAAAGAAATGAATTAGTATTATTTTTAACAAATTCAGCTGATTTATACAGTCACGTAAAAATCTACCGACACTAGATATGAATAGCTTTCTTTATGTTTATTTTGAATATTTGCATATTTCAAAAATATCAAAAAGCAGCAAAAGTATTCGATTTAATCAGTAATTTATATATATTGTTAAGCTAACAGGAATGACTATTAATTTAATATTGATTACTCAAATATCGTTGAGAGCTTGTTAGATATGAAAATTCCAAGATATTTATAAAACTATAAAATAAAAAATAATTTAACTAAAGAATAGTTCAAAACTATGAGACAAACCTGTTCTTTGAAGAGCAAATATATACTAAATATATTTCCTGTGCTATATATATAAAATCTCGTACTTACATATTAGATCGACTGTGAAATTTTAGTGTTCATTACTTATGATTGCTAAGTAATTGATAGTATGTTTTATTTAATCAAGTAAGTAAATTTAACTCAATAATTTAAAGAACCATTTTTAACAAAGTTGTAAATAACAACTCCAACTTTCTGTGATAATCTCAATTTATTTATGTGGCAAAAGATGACTATCTTTAAAGCATAAGTAGATTAGTAGTAGCTAGAAGTTAATAAAGAATGTATATAACTGAACAGGAAGTAACTGAAGCTTTCAATGAGTAATATTATGCTTGCAACCCTATTACAATTATCCATCAGACCAACCTCTCAGATTATAGATACATTAGAAACATACACTTTGTCAAGCAATTCATATAGCACATATGAAAATTCAACTTCATATATGAAATGATTGGTAAAAAAAAAAAAAGTTCAGAAGTGGATTTACGGACATATATAAGTGATTTATACAAATGGCAGATTGAAAATATATAAAACGGATTATGGAAAACAAAAATTACGGATGTAGAAATTAATAATAAGCCGGACCATAAAGAAATTGTGAGGACATATTGATTTGTGGAAATACAAAAGGACGGACTATAGGAGTAATGAGAGAAGCAATCCACTGAACAGGTAAAACCAGAAAGGTGTTTAGATACATCACACAGCACATAAAAAGACTTTTATTTTTTCCATGTAGAGCAGTATAGTGTAATCCGTGAAGTGATTTATACTTGAAATAGTTTCTTATTGGAATAAACACATATAATGTTGTAAAAAAATAAATGGCGTGAATGTCTTGTTCAATACATGACAAAAGGTTGGCGCAGTTGCTGTAAAATCTCGAATTTACTGAGTTAATTGAATTAATTCAAAAGTTTGTAAGGATAGGTTAATATGTCATTAGGACATCTCGGAGTTCGACATTGGGAATGTGGGAGAATGGCCGTTAGATGTCACTCAACTTGAATTTTTTTTTTAAAGTTAAATAGCATTACGGAGAATAATAAAAAAGTAGCAGCACTGTTATACCTGGTGGGAAGAAGAGTCATTGAAGTTATACATAAACTAATGAATGGGCCAATAATGGATGAAACGGGAATATGAAGACATAAGCAAATTACCCAATTATTTCAACCCACAACCATCGAGGTTTATGGCTTGATTAACCTTGCAGAATAGGAAACAACATAGAGGTGAAAGCATAAGAGACTTAGTCATAAGTCTGTGACAATTGTTATGGGGAATGAATGAAGACTGACAACATCAGAATTTGTTAATGGAATCAGATTTGACCTATGACATAGCAAAAAGGAAAGTGATAGCATATGAGCTTGCAATTGAATAAGCAATGTGTTTCAGAGGCAAGATAAATGATGATCAGTCATGAGAAATACATAAAACAGAAGGGAAGACACAGAATATGATAAATATGAAAGAATGGAATGACAGAGGAAATCAAATAAAGTATTCTCTGTTTTGGAAAACAATGGCACATATCAAAAAACTGCAAATGGCGTACATGTTATAATTGTGGAGGGAAAGAACATCTAATATTAGTCTGGAGAAATCCCAAAACATAAGAGAAACAACATATGGAATGTGAAGTAAAAAAATGTGTGTGCACAAAGCCAAAAACAAAACATGATAACACTGAACATATGTGAAAAAGACATAGAAATGGGGATTGATAGTGGTTCGGCAATATCACTTTTATCAGAAGAAAAATGGAACAACATTACCAGAGGGCATAAGGGATTCACAATGCAGAAAACAAACATTAGAGTCAAAGGTGTCAGAAGAAATGCAGTAATAGTAAAAGGAAAATCCAAGATTCCAATTAGGTACAAAAAAGAAATATTGCACCTACCTATTTATATAGTAAAAGACAACACAGCCCTGATAATAGAAAGAGAATGGGTCAAACCACTAGAAATTACTGTAACAATTATAAAACACATGTCATTTGAACAAGAATATGTTAAAGCATATCCAGCAATAGGCTACCTTTCGGAGTGAACAGCACCTAACATTTTCCAGGCAAAACTCAACACCTTGCAAGGAGTACAGAAAGTGATGCCATATTATGATGATATTTTAGTCATGGTCACAACAGAAAATGAGCTATGTAAGTGATTAACTAGAGTATGTAATAAATTAAAAGATGCAGGGCTCAATTTGAACAAAGAAAAATGCATATAAAAAACATAGGAAAAGTCTGATGAAAGATAAAGTGCTAAAACAATTGCAAGCCTTTTTGAGTCTTATACATTTTTTTTGAAATGTTTTTAAAAAGCAAAGCAATGGTGGCAAATCCGTTATATCAATTGTTAAGAAAAGAACAAAAATGGGAATGAACCCAAATCCATGAAGAAGGGTTTGAAAGAACAAAATAATTACTCTCTGCAGATACACTATTGACACATTTCAATAACACATTAGAAGAATTTTGACAGATGCATCCGAAATAGGGGTAGGAGCAATTTTGGCACACCCAATGAAAAATGGAGAGCGATTGATTATATTTGCGTCAAGGACATTATCAAAGGCAAAATGCAACTATAGTCAGATAGACAAAGAGGCTTTAGTGATAATCTTTGCACTAAAAAAATGTCATCAATTTATTTTTGGTAGACCTTTTCAAATCATTACAGATCATAAAACTCTCCTAGCAATTTTAGGTAATGACCAGCAAGCTTCAGAACATCTAAGCCTATGCATGTTGAGATGGCAGAATATACTGACTGCATATGACTATGTGCTGATTTATAAACAAGGGAAAGAAATATCTCATGCTTATGCTCTATCAAGATTGCCCAACATAGATGAGACCGGAAATGAAGAGTTACAAATTAATTACACTGATGTGATGAAGACAAACAAATTAAGTAGTAAAACTATGGAAAATTGGATGAAAGAAGACAAGGGATATAAAAAATTGATGGATTGGATTAGATATGGATGACCAGGAAGCAAACCAAATTATGTAGCAAATGGGATTTGATCAAATCGACAACAGTTATCTATATGCAAAGGATGTATTGTTATGAGCAATAGAGTGTTAATACCAACTGCAGGAAGACATACAGTGCTAGAATTACTACATGAAGGATATCCAGGAATAGTGTAAGCTAAATTTCTGGCTCATAGCTATGTATGATGGCCAAAGACATCGAACACTTCATCAAGAAATGCTTGGCATACCAAATTCATGCTGCAATGTCTCAAAAAAAGCCTGACCACCTGGCAGCCAGAAAAGAAACCATGGGAGAGGGTACACATGGATCATTCTGGACCAATAGATAGGGAAAATGCTGTCTATACTCATAGACACACACCAGATGGATTGAAGCATATAAAGTACAAGACAAATGCCTAAAAACATTTTCATGATTCATGGGTACCCAGAGGTTTTAATATCTGATAATGACACTGCATTCACCGGAATGAAAATGCAACAGTTTTGTGAAGAAGATAATATACAACAAGTGTGGCCACCACCATACCATCCTCAATCAAATGATCTAGCAGAAAATGCAGTACAACAAATGAAACAAAACTTGAAGAAAACAGGAACAAAACATATCCAAGACTCACTACAAGCATTTATGATGGCCCAACACTCAACACTGACAATAACAACTGGTAAATCACCAGCAGAAATACTATGTAGAAGGAAACTGAGAACAAAATTAACTGCATTATATCCAAAAAAGAGCAATGTTATACAACATGAAAAAATGGATAAAGAATTTACCAACCAAGAACCAGTCTGGTTTAGAGACATATTAAGGAAGACATGGATACAGGGAACAATCAAAGAATGAATGTCAAACAAGATATATGAAATAAATGGTTCAAATGAAAGAATATATAAAAGACACATAAACCATATGCGAAAAAGAGTACCGGATGAATGACAATCGGATTGGAGACCAAGCAAAGATAAGAAGATGGACACTGAGATGGATAAAAACAATAGTGCAGGGAAAGAGAAAAAATAGAGATAAATAGTGACAGAATCAAATAATGAAAAGAACATAGACAAACAAGAAGAACAATAAATGAATAAGTTACCCAGGCCCACAAGAAATAGACGTATACCCGAACAATTCAAAGACTATGTGTAATGGAAATATTTTCTATTTCTGAAATGAATGGAGGAAGTGAAATGACTGGTAAAAGAAAAATAAATATTTCAGAAGTGAAATTACGGACATATATAAGTGATTTATATAAATGGTAGATTGAAAATATATAAAACAGATTATGGAAAACAAAAATTATAGATGGAGAAATTGATAACAAGCTGGGCCATAAAGAAATCATGAGAGACATTGATTGATAGAAATACAAAAGAATGGATCATAGGAGTAATGAGAGAAGTGAGCCAATGAACAGGTAAATCTAGCAAGGTGTGAAGATACGTCACACGGCATATAAAAATACTTTTTTTTTGCACGTAGAGCTGTATAGTGTAATCCATGATGTGATTTGTACTTGAAAAATTTTCTTATTGGAATAAACACATATAATGTTGTAAAAAATAAATGGAGTGAGTGTCTGTTCAATACACGACAATATACATATTATTTTTAAAGAAATCCTAACCCTAGTTTTTTTTTATAATTTTTTCTCCTTTTTTTACTAATTACAATTCTACCACAAATTACTGAATTATATGATTAAAGACAAGTGTAAAGAGTATATGATCATATGTGGTAGAATTGTAATTAGTAAAAAAAAAATTAGGATTAGAATTTCTCTAGAAATAATGTGTATGTGAAGTTGAATTTTCACATGTGCTATATGAATTGCTTGACAGTGTGTTTGTTTCTAATATATCTATGGTCTGAAAGGTTGGTATAACTTCTGGGCTGATGTATAGTTGTGATAGTGTTGCAAGCATGATATAACTCATTGGAAGCTCCAATTACATAAAATCTAGATTATGTTACTTGAATAATTAAATACTACCAAATATTTGGCAATCATAGATAATCATAATGATTTTTAATGACTAAAATTTCATAGCAGAAATAATATGTAAATACCAAAAATCTTTATATAACTTTTTTAAGAAGGTCTCAGATCCAGATCCTGGAAAATAAAAAATTTTCATGTTCTATTCAGCTAATGATCTTTTTTTTTTTTTTAGTTGATAAGCAAGTATCTAATTATTCTCAGCTAGAAAATAAAATAATAATGTTAAAACTGTGTCTTCACATCAATTAGCAAACCTTCACTCTTACTTTATGCCCTGCATAGTCTGATGTAATAAGATAGTTGCAGATTCTGAAATTCAGTAATCAAGGTCATGGCCCAACTCTGTCACTTCTGATGCAACTCCTGAACTATAGAGCATACTTTGCTATTGGATAATGTCTAGTGTAATGAATGACCAATAAGGGTTGTTAATACACTTTATTGTTCTTGTATGAGAAACTATTAGAAAGGTCTTTTTCTGATGGGGGCTATATAAAGATTGTTCTAGTTGTGGAAAGCTTTCTTTATTAGTTAATTCTATTTATTCCTGGCCAATCTTTAAAACTTTAAGACAATCTACATTCTAATATAAAATGGCAGATTGTATACTTTCCCCCCACTATGAACTACTTTACATTGATTTAATTCATGGTAAATGTTTGCTAATTTCATTCATACAAAATATTTGTAAAGAGTATTGTAATACAGCCTGACATTTCCATAACCTGGCATTAAATATGTATAATTTTTTCAAATACTGAAAATTTCTTAAGCAAATCTATATTTTTTTCAGATAGCTAAGGTAAAATAAATAATCAAATGACTTTTTGCCAGGAGTTCATAAGAAGTTTGAGTGCTGATAGTGCCAGAATTGGAATTGATTTTAGAACCTTGGGTTCCAGACACTGATGCTGTACGAGTTGCCTAAACCATAATCTGCAGCAACATAACTATTCTGTGCTGATTATTAATAACTATTGAGTGTTTTAAACTAGAGAATAAACTAAGTTGGAAGTTGTTCTAGATCATCAGATAGATTATAATATAAATACACTGTTTGCAATGATAATTTGTAGGCGCTAATCTTATGATTTATTTTAATTACAGATGGAATTCTAGAATAACAGAACTTAGCTCTGATACTTTTAGAGGTTTTTATACTTTTGTTTAAAAAGTTTATAAATTTATAAAGTTGTAGCTATATAGTGGAATATTTCCATGTTTAGTTGAAGTTGTTAAATATTTTTAGAATATTTTAATTTTATTTACACTTTTCTAAATACATTCAACTGTTAATAACAATATATAGGTTAGCATTAAACATTTTTCAAGTGGTATTATTGTCTCCCCTCTCTTTCTTGTGACAGCTAGTATGAGAATTAAAGCAATGACCTTTTGATTCATAAAATTCTAAATTTAAGTTGGAGCTCTAAGTAGTTAGGCTATTCTATCAAGGCATCCAGTAGAAATTATGTATACTTATCTATCAGATTCAAAGACAAATGTTTCCACAAAATTGTGGGGAAAAGTCATAAATATATGCACTACTAGTATTAATGATAGTAGATTCTAACATATTCTACTCCATAATGAAATACCACAAGCACGGGTTATTGTACAGATTAGCACAATTATGTTAAAATTCTAAAAAATGTGTCTGTTAAAAGTTTCGATTTTCATTCATTTCTATAAAGATATTATACTGATAATTTGTGTAATAGATACATTTTAATGCCCCATTTGGAAGATGAGTCAACATCATAATAAAAAATAGTTGTATTCCTTCATTTTGAAAAGAATAAACAATTATTCATGCAAAATAGCTAAATTTTTTATATTAGAAACAGAAAGCTAATAAATAATCAGAGTCAAATTCTTAAATCTACATGCATATCTATCAATATATTTTCCAGATAAATTACAAATGAATATATTCCAAATATAATGCATGCTAGCCATTTAACAAAGTACTATCAGTAATTTAGGATAGTCATTTTAAAAATGTACTTTTTTGTCATTCTTTCAAAAAGTATTCTCTAAGTCATATTAAACAGGTCATCATTTGAATTATAATGATCAATTGATGGAATTAATTGGTAAATTTTTCAACTTTGCAATCTCATCAATAGCTTTCATACTTGCATGTAAAGAATCAAAACCTCTGGGGGGAAATGTTTCAAATAAACTTAAGTATAACTGGACAACTTGGATAGGGTGACAATGAAGGCATTGTGTAAGATGAGTAACTATTATATAAATATGGTTATATAAAAGGACACTAACAGCAAACAATATGTAACCTTCTTCAAGACTGTTACAACAATTGGTCAATTAGTTCAGAATTTATTTATTTCAGAAATAGTTTAAATAATATCAAATTGTGTTAAAAAAAAAAAAGACTGCAATTATGAAACCACAGAAAAATTTCAATTATACAGTGAACATGTCAAACAGTCAATAAGCAATGTAAAATAGTTGAATAATATGCTTCTTATAAAATCATGTGAAGCAAAAGTGACTAATTGAGCTTTGATACAGGAATCTTTACCTTTCAGGACCATCCCTCTACCACTGTACTAATCCCTTAGGATATTATATACTGTTATTAGAGTGTAAAAATTCTAATTTGTCAAGAATTTTGCAGAGGATTTCAGTATAAATTGTACACTTTATTTAGTTTAATTTAGATTCAAATGTGTATTCTTACACCTGTTAACTGAGTGTTGGAGTTCTAGAACCAATCTTTTTTCAGTGCACTGCTGGACATCAGTTTTTCAAACTTCATAAGAATACTATAATTCTCAAAAAAATTTACTAGGCTGAGATTAATATATATATTAATTTTTGTCCAAGATTAATACATACATAATGCATTTTTTATTCATTTATGGTTATAATTCTATATTGTGCCAAGGTTTGAGAGGTCCTTCTATATTCAAAAAATGACATCATTTGATTATTATAAAATGTTCAAAGCATATATGATAGAGCATTTCTCTAAAAGTATTTACACACTTCCTATGCACTTAATAAATAATCACAACTTTACATAACATATATCTCTAATTTTATAGACTACATTGGAATCTTTTGCTGATTAAAAAAAGAACAATGTCTATACTTATAATGTATTATCTAAGTCTGGGGATAAGAGTTTTTTGGATAGAGATTTTAAATGTTTTCTCATATCACACTTATCAATTAAGAGCTTGTTTGAGCTATTGGTATGCTCTCTGTATTACATTTTTGTAAAGACAAGCTTATAAAAGCACTGTCATGTTATATATGACTTACTTTATTGATAATTCTAATGTTTTTATGTAATCACATGAAGTATCTGATGACTAAATATTTTTTCTGTTTTAATAGGTTGTATCATAGAAAAGGTAGATGTCTCCAAATCAAGTGAGTAATAGTGACTCTCTGAGCAGCAACAGTACATTTGTAAATTCTTCTTGATTTGATCATTGTTGTAGACTATCATAATCTAACTATATTTTTTAATATCTGGACCATTTACATTATAAATATTACACCTTCTTTTCATTGTATGAGTCCAATTTTAACATTATTTTGCATTTAAATTTCAGATAAAGTATTTTGGAAGTTTGCTATAATGATAAAATATTTGTCTACTTGTTTTTTTATTAGTGGTGAACTTGTAGAAACATTATTTTCCCTTTGTTTCACAGAGTTTACTCAAGTCAAATTCCTTATGTATATTTTGGTCTTGTCTTAATGTTTTTATTTGATATGAATACCATGGGTTTATTAGGTTGGTTTTATTTTTATAATTTATAATTCCATATCAGTTTAACTTTTAATAAAATGTCCTAATTATATTATTTTAAATTATTGGTTTTATTAGAATTAAGAATTTTATGCAGTAAAATGTATATGTTAGCACATAGGATCAAAATTGATTATATTGCTAGCATTTTTGATTGAAAGATTTCAATTTCAATAGCAAAAACTTGTTAATGATCTAAATATTCAATAGATAACAAATTAAACTGCAGTTAAACTTTAAGTAATGCTGGAAAAGATACAAGTTTCTTTCATCTTCTAGATGTAATTTAAAATATATACCTGTTGTTTTTCAGAAATAATATATAAAATCAATTTAAAGTTTTGGATGCATTTGATAAACAGGATGTAGATATAGGAAAAATAATTATAAAAGGATCTGTAAAAGAATTGGGTAAGACTGAAAATCTTAAAAAATCAAAGTTGATGACAAAATATATAATGGTAATACACAGAAAAAAGAAAAGCTTAATGAATAAAGATGAAGATCTTGTAAGGGAATTGAGTATCCATGAAAAATAAAGAAAACAATATTATAATATTTAAAAAGTAAGTAAAAATAAAACTAAGATTTGGAAAACCAAATGCAATCTATGAGGAATTTGTGATACCAAATAAAATTTTAGACACGATTGACTGAAAAATGCTAGTAGCTAAATTATAATTAAAGTAACTCAGATTAAATAAAATTAAAAAGTGTATGAAAAATAGCTGCAGTGCAAAAACATTAAAAAAAATTCTTTAACAGTAGAAAATGAGATTATATAATCTTAAGATCAAGGCCAAAAGGTAGAATGATTAGAATTAATATCATTGCATCAGAAATTGTACAAGAAATTGAAAAAGAAAATCATTGACAAAATTACTCCAATTAATTTAAAAACTACTCCATGATCAATAATTTTTTATTCATATACCAAAGAAAAGAAATTTAACAAAATGTAAAAACTATTATGTATATTTTAGGAATAGTTTTTCACCCTAGAGTAACAGTGCTCAACCTGTGGGTCACGACCCCTTTGAGAGTTGGAACAACCCTTTCATAGGAGTCACCTAAACCATTGGAAAACACATATTTTCAATTCATAACAGTAGCAAAATTAAAGATTGGGGCTCACCACACCATAAGGAACAGTATTAAAGGGTCAAGGCATTAGGAAGGTTGAGAGTCATTGCTCTAGAGGTTTCTATATTAAACCTTATTGGTCAATGAATACCACACCACTATAATATCTATGTTTTCAAAACAGCTTCTTGAAGAATATAAGTAAGCTGAGAGAAGTAATGTGACATTGTTATTATAAATATAACTTTTTCACATATTAAGAAAGTTTATTGCAGATTACATTGTTATACTTTAAAAGATGACCAGCAGATGTATAGCAAGTTTCAGTAACAATTAAAAAAAAGTGAGTACACTATTGCTGATAAAAGTTGAATAAAAGGGAAAAGGTCAGAGAATCTGTACAGCAAACACAAAGCTACAGTTAAAGTGGAATATGGTGAAGAGAATAGTTTGATATTGTCAAAGTAATTTTTTGTTAATGTGTCAAAGTGTCGGCTAGGAAGCAAACTCCGGGACAACTGCTTGTAAGGCAGCTGTGCTAACCACTCGGCCACCAACACTTGACTTGTCAAAGTAATTATTCATGGAATTCTACTGTCACTTAATCTATTTAACTTGGAAAATATCTAAATAAAAGAAGTTTGATTGGATTCAGAATTATACAGATTCATAATAGGCTGGAAGAAACATTAGCTGTTTTATATTCCGGTGATATAATTTTTAATTGAAAATACAGAAATTCTCAATTCTTTTATTAAAACAGAGTAAAAAAGACACAATTTTGATTAAATATAAAGAAAATAAAGTTTATGGTGACAACAATTAACTTCAAAACTAATAATGAAGGCATACGGATTATTAACTATTTTGGTTATCTTGGACCATTCACCAACAATAAAGGATCTAGTGGTCAAGAGAGTTATCAGAGTCTAACGTTGGTCAGAATTCTAATATAAAACAGAGGGAAAATGTTTTATAAACAGAATCATGACTTTATGCTTCTTGTAATTCTGTATAAATATTAAAGTTGGATATTGAAAAAGAATGATAGAAAAAGTATTGATGCCTTTGAACTGTAATGACAAAATATTTTGAAAATTCTAGATTCAAGTGGAACTCTTACTGGGAAGCATAAAATAAAGTTGAAATTGTTTTATTCTCATATTATGAAATAATAAAATTCATTAGAAAAATGAAAGAATACTATCTGGAAATGAAGTGGATAAATTTCAATATAATAAATGTGCTTTTGATCATCTGATAAGCAAAAATATATTAAATCATTCTGGAAAAACACTAAAGTCAACATCACTTTTCTGGTATTTAATAATATTAATAATACTACTAATAAAAAATAATCAAATGATATATTGGTTGGGTGTTCTTTAAGAAGTTCAAGTACCAGGAATGACAAAATTGGAGTCATGATACAAGTTTTTGAGCTCCATAGTCTGCTACTCTTCTATAATCTAATTTAACATCTTCCTAAGACATTCTTGAAAGTCTTGAACAGATGTATTTTAAATAGACTAGCCAGGTTGTCATCTCAAGAGTAATTTTGCTATGAAACAAAAGAATGACAATTGCAGACCAAATAGTAAAAATAATTATTAAAAAACATGGAAAAAGAGGCAGAGAGGTTGTTTTATTGATCTCAAAAAAAATTTATGGAATAGATTGGATTATTTTCATGGATAATATAAAGAGGAGAGGCTTATACCAGAAGAAGAGACAACTATTGGAAAATGTGCATATAAATGAGAAAATAGTTTTAAGATAAAATTGTATATGTGTGTGTGTTTTTAAAAGAAATAGATATAAAAACAGATGTAAGATAGATGTGTTGTCTTTCTTAAGTTTTGTTTAATATTTATTTAATTGTGTTGCTAAATTAGTTTTTTTTCTGATAAGAATGGAATTGTTCATTGTATCAGATTTATCAATGATGTGGTAATAACTTATGAGAATAAATTCTAAGTTGATAAAATTTCTAGTATGTTTAATGTGCAAATAAAGTAGCCAAAACTAATATAATAAAAGTAATTGTAGAGAATAAACGTTTAATAATTGTAATTGAATTGGAAAATAGAACAACTTAATATGTTTAAATATTTAGAAAGCTGGATAATTGATCGTGGAAATTGTGATAAGCAAACTAGAGTGAGAACTATAATAGTTAAGCAGATTTTTAATTGGAGATTATTCTGTTTATTTTGAATGTTAAATGTTTTGCCTGAAATATTACTCTATATGAACAAAGACTTGGTCCAAATTGGAAAA
Source organism: Epiperipatus broadwayi (assembly GCA_028023455.1). Lineage (NCBI taxonomy): Eukaryota > Metazoa > Onychophora > Udeonychophora > Euonychophora > Peripatidae > Epiperipatus > Epiperipatus broadwayi. The sequence goes on along the minus strand of JAQFVV010000008.1, from coordinate 14,748,533 downwards.
AAAAAAAAAGGTTGAAATCAAAGAATGAGGGAGAAAGTGAAAAAATAATGTTACAAACATGGAGACATTGAAAAAATTTAGTAAATAAGCATCACTGAAATAGGAAATTGGATTGGAAGGATTCTTATACAATTATACTTAACATATGGGAAGGAAGTGTATAAAATGAAATAAATAATAGTAGAAGAATAAAAAAAGTTTTTGAAGAACCAAAAAGTTGATAGAAACACAGAAAAGGTATTTTGAATTGATGTATGAAATCGGTTTTTTGGAAGATGATTGATATTTTCTCATTAGGGTTCTGTAAAATATTAACTTATATTTAACTAGTGAGATTGCATAATGTTTCTCACTCATATCATTTTTATATCTTGTTTCATTTTTTATATTGTATTTGGTTTAGTAATTATTTTCAATTTTGCTTTTTTTCAAGCAGTTATCTTTGTATATCATATCAGACAAAAAAAACAACAACTTTTTGTCTAAATTTAGCTATATATCAGTTTAATAGTTAGCCATTGAGGTTACCAGTTGCTGTTTTTGTAAAATGGTTCACAATTACTAAATATTTCTTTAAAGAAAAAAATATAGAATAGTTTTATTGCTCAAAAGTTTATAAAAATGTAACTACTGGAAGTGATAGAGTAAGCTATGGGCATAGACACTGATCTCTAAAAACCACCATTTCACCATTTTACCCCTGAATTAAATTACACAGGGCAATACTTTTTTAATATGATGTAACTGTAATAATCAGCCATTACGCTAATGCACATGCACTTTGTGGAATTTTTAACTATAAATGAATACTCTCATTTCCAAATACAAGATAAAGTCTTTGTGTAAAGATAGAATGAATCCATCTATTCTTTCAACCCAAACATTTGGGAAAATCTTAAGTATTTGGGAATGAGAGCATGAAGATGTTAAGTGATCACTTTAAATGCTTAAGATTTGTCCATACATAAATGTTTGGGTTAAAAGGATAGATGAATTCATTCTATCTTTTCACAAAGACTTTATGTTGTGATTGGAAGTGAGAGTATTCATTTATAGTTAAAAATTCCACAAAGTGCATGTGCATTAGCTTAATGGCTGATTATTACTATTACAGTTTATAAAAACATAGCGCTATATAAAATAAATATCTCATTTAAATATGATGTAGCATATTGAAAAAGTAAAATGACTTCTTTTCTTAAACAATCAAAAGTTTTTTTTCCAGAAAGTCAAATATGTTAAAATTTATTTTCTAAAAACATTATATACCATTATAAATCTATGTACCTCTCCCCTTCTCCTATAATTTCTTTCATATCTACAATTTTCAAATAATTCTCCAGATCTGACATTCCACTAATAAAAAGAATTACCACTATTCAACAGCAAATCAACAGAAAGATTTTTTTAAAAATCATTTAAAAAACCCACTATATCACAATTTGAATTGTACCAATTAATAATTACATTTTCATTTCATAATTTATTAATTTCTTCATTTTTAATATATTAAACATTATTAAATATATTTATGAATGAACATGAAAAAGTCACCTACTTATTTATTTTTAAAAACATTAATCTGGCAACAAAAGCCGATATGACTAATTTTGTTGTGATGAGATTCAAATTATCTCCTTGCAGTTGCAAATTAACATTTGGTTACATAAGCAATATCTGTTTTATTCTTAAGTAAATTTTCTTTCAAACTGGAATCCTCATCTTCCAAAAACTCTAAAACAGATTTAAAAAGTGCAAAATATCTCACCAAATATAAACCTTTTGAAAGCCAGCAGACTTCAGTATGGAAAACCAATTGATAGAAATCTTTATTGCTCTCCTCATATAATCAAGCAAACAGTCTTTAAATTTTGTTCACAGTTGTTATAACAAACTGAAGTGACTGATGCAATTTGTCACTAAGGTTCTTGGCTACTAAATATTACCTATATATTACACAGTGAACTGCAAACACTTCAAGTACATGTTGTTTCAGATAACTTATGAAACTGCGATAACAACCAATCATAGATAGTGCTCCATCTGTTGCAACAGATATTATATTTGTCAATGGAATCACTCTTCCTCTGAAAAATGTTAGAAATTTATTTGCCTCTGGTTTCAGCTTCTAAGTTTTCACAAAAAACATCTCTTCATGCAATTCCTGATCTTGAATAAAGTGAATGTGTGTCAGCAACAAAGCTTCATTATCGAGTAAATGTTGACTCATCCAATTGGAAGGAAAAAACATTTTTTCTGCAAGTGCAAACAGTTTTCCACATCATAACTCATTTCATTACTATGTCTTTGAACTGTGTTATTGCTCAAAGAAATCCTTTTTATAACATTTTGTGTAGTTAGTGGAGTACAGTGATTAATACCTTCATGATGGTCAGTGAAATCAGTTACTCTCCTATGGTGTGCAGCTTGCTAGACTTCACAATAAGTAGGTACAATGTTCTTATCCATCATCATTTTGCTTTGATAATGAAACAAACATATTATCTATCATAGTTCTCTTCAGAATTTTATCTTTAAGTGATTGAAATTATAACAAATCTTTTTTTTTGTCAGGGTGAAATCTGTTCAAGTGATCTGCAAGTTTTGGTGGTTTCATAGCTCATTGCTAAAGTCTTTTTCACATAAGATGTACATAAGCAAATGTTTGTTTGATAAATGATGGGACAAATCCTAGCTTCAAATATTCCAAGCTGTACAGTCTACATTTCTTTCTTGGTTCAGTCATATTATTATCATAAGAAATAAAAACTTTTATTAACAATTTTGACAGCTGCTGTGATAAAAAAAACAATAAAGTATGTACTTATTTGAAACAGAAGATTTTTTTTCAAACTCGAATCAATAAACTGTATCCTCTGATTTTATTTTTCATAGTACTGCTATTCAATAAATAATTACATCCAAAGTTCAAATCACAAATAAGTTACATATGACATCATGCAAACCAATTTATAGGGTTTTATAAAAGTATGACCATACAAGACTGATAGATTCTGCTAATATTGAATATTGTCTCATCCCATCATGAGCAAGTTTGGACATGCAACAGTTTTTCATGTCCACATTTGCACTTTGATACATTTAATAAGACAATTAACAGACATGTTTGTGCTACATGTATTTTCATGCATTCTTATGTGTGATCCTTTTAATTATATCTTTTACCTTTTCATTCGCAAGTTTGGTATGTAATGTGTTTTTATCAAAAAAGTATTTTTTGAATTATTTTACTTCTTAATTAGGCACCTATTGGAGTCATAAATATTTTGAAGTAATAAACAAATAGTAGTAATAAGGGGGTTTATTTTTGCTGTCATCAATTCCCAAATTTTTTTATTGAAACTATATACCTCTAGAAAGTTAAAAACAATCCTAGGATATTGATATTGACCACTTTGGGAACTCTTGATTTGAAGAATAAGCCCTAAGCATAGGTGGACCACATATTCTTTTAAAACATTTAGTAATGGAGTGTGTGTCAATTCTATACTAGTTTTCTTCCACAATATTACATATAAAAATATTATATTATTCATTATTACACACATGCACACACATACACATATATATATATATTGTGTGTGATCCTAGACTTTGGATATGGTGTATTTATTTCATACATTTATATACAAATATGTAACATGTGCCTCCTCAGATGCAATAGACTTCAAAATATCAAATACAAAATCTATTCATGGACTAAATTTTTTAAATTTGCTTTTCATAATTGCATCAAATGGGTTAATATAAAAAAATAAAATTACAAATATTCATAATCCATACCTTGTATTTTTTTTCAGTATCAGAGTTATTTAATTTAGAAAATAGAATAATGATTGAGTGATTGATTTCTTCAGAGATCATATAATGTTTGAGCACTAGATATATTAAACTTTGAACCATAAACCTTGTGAGTATGTAGATGTCATTCAGAATATGATACATTCTGAAATGTTAAGACACATATGGTTTTTATAAGAGAAATAATCAAAACATGAAAACATTATTGATTCTATCATATATATAATAAATATTCTATTTAAAGGCAAGCCTGGATGTTTAGATATTATCTAGATTATAATATTTAACATTCATATGCCAGGTGCCATTACTTATCACCTCCTCAAAAAAGGAATTTATGCTGTGATTAGTTTAGTAGCTAGCCATGATTGTAATCTAAAGGTATATTTCAAAAATGGAGCATAAAATTTTCACTTGGTTGAAAAATTTCCAGGTAAAAGCAATTTTTATTTATATATAGCAGAGCCATAACTAACAAACTAGTTATTTAGTATTAATCAGCAAATACCTTATTTAGTATCCCTTATATAAAGTAATTTCCAAATCAATAAATAGTATTGATCATAAAGGAAAGTGCAAGTCAGATATATTACAATCTTCACCACAAGTGATGGGAGAATGACATCACATAACTCCTTGAGCTATGGTCTGCTTATGTACAATAAATAATGAAGAAGTGATATTATTAAAAGGTGATACAATATTCTTATAGGAGTGTTGAATGTGGGGGATTGTTTTTTTTTAAATAAAGAAAATGGTTTATATACTGTATTTATTTATTATCTCAATGAAATTTCGATCTTTAAATACAGTATTCTTATTGACATGTAGTGTAAAAGAGTTTTAATACTTTTCGATAATAAAAAAAATTTATGTACAGTATTTATTTACTATCTAAATGAAATTTCAATCTTCTTTGTTTTTTTATTAATTTCTGTTCTGTTAGAGTTTTTTTTATGCAAGTCAGAAATCAGTTTAGCTGCAGCCAAGCAATTATTCTAAAATGTCAGATTTTCCATTTTATTATAACTTATAAAAGCCATATTTTATTAGCTACTTCCTTTTTTATTATTTCTGAGAATAATAATTTACTAAAGTGAACAGATTAAATATTTAAAACCTTCAAAAAAATACAAAGTTACGTTGGATAAATCAGTTTAATCATTACCCACAAAGTATTATGTGGGTTTATTAATGATCTTTAACATATAAATATATGTTTAATTGTTAGGGAGAGACTTTATAAAATTTATGTCGTTTTCACTCGAGATAAAAATTTGAAATATAGCCTACATTCTTGTAGCTAGTTCATAAAGATGTATCTAATTGTTAATTTCACACATATCTTAAGGCAAATAATTGTATTTTTTGTATCTGTCATAACAATTTGGAAATTTATTACCATTTGAATTAATATTACTTGGACGGTTCTCTGCTTTCTTAATATATTAGTAACATTAACTTTTGCATGTCTTGAAGCATTCAGACAGTACGGCTGGTGGAGAAATGATGAATGACTTCTTGGGAAAAAAAAAAAAAAATCCAAAAAGTGAAAATAATTGAAATTTCATATATATATCATTCATTTAAAAGACTGAACTTAACAGAAAAAAAAATTAATTGCAGCAAATAAATATAGTTATATTTCATTTTCACTGAACTTACCAATGTATTTTAATGACCTAAGGCCTTTCATTAATTTATGATGTAGTTACAAATTTAAGATAATACAATAAAATGCACTTTATTTAGCTAGTGTTTTATATATAGACAGCTTAACCATTAACAAATATCTTAAAGGAATCGTAGGGATTCCAACCAAAAGATAGATTTATTAAAGGTAATATTAAGCCTCTATAAATAAATTATAGATGCCTTTTTCTCTTGACTAGAAAATTTTAATAGTAAGAACAAAACAGTATATCTTCTCGATTCATACGATATGATAAAGTAAGAGTAGCTTCTCTATTTTAAAGTCGATTTTCTTAAGTTTGAATAATTACTGATCAACAAATTTATTTAAACCCTCATTTTTAGATCAGTTCCTGTTTTTTTTCTTTTATCAGTGAGACACAAAATTCAAAGCTAGAAATTATTATGCAAAATTATAGTAGCTGACAACTACCTTTACCAAGTCAAAGATTAAACGATTTCTTATTGTTAACATTTCTAACCAAAGAGAAAGACACTTATTGTTAATAAAGAACTGAGAGTAATAACATATATCGTTACTGGCCTGGAATTAAATATGTATAATTGCTAATCAAATTGAAGTTTTTAATTTAATAGATAAAATAGAGTTACAGATAGCTTCTGCATACATATTGGAATACTTTCAGGTTTTAATCCCAAGTCTCATTTATAAAGACAAGCATCAGAAAATGATTTAGGGTTAGAAGTTTAAATGTATATGGTAATCAATAAATACTCAAGTTTACATTATGTAGCACTGAAATCTTTAAATAGTATTTTACAGCTATGAAAGATTATTTTTTTCTAAGAATATTGAAAGCAATTAATCCCAGATTTGATCTAAACCAGCAGTGTTTTTTATAATCACTATTTGTTTATGGTTAAGAAATCTGTAAAATTTTATTTTAAGAGAATTCTGTACATGTTTAAAAAAAAGTAACAGTTAAATTGTGACTTCATTTTTTTGAGAATAATCCTAAGAAACTAGAACAGATTTCAAATAATTATCTGCATATTTTTTTTAACATATAATCTCAAAAGTTTGTTTCATAATACACTATTTCATCATTATTGACTAGATTTATTTAAGCATATTTTAAAATTTTATTTGATAAAATTTACTTACATCATCATTGTCAACCATTATCAATCCTCTACAGGATGAAGGTCTCTCCCAAGTTCATTCCATCTTTTCCGATCTCTAGCCTCTCTTCTCCACATCACCCCTGCATATTTTCTTATTTCATCAATCCATCTCACATATGGTCTCTTTCTGGGTCTTTTGCAATCTCTTGAATCTAGTTTAAGATTTCAATTTTTCATCTATTATCATCTCTTTTAATATGTCCAGCCAACTCCACTTCAGTCTTTTAATTTTTTCCAACAATGTCACTAACACCTGTTTGTTCTCTTACCCATATATTGCATTTTTGTTTTCTTCTTGTTTCTCCTAACATGCATCTCTCCATACTTCTTTGAGTAGTCTGAGATCTTTGTAATGCTCTTCTATTAAGTGTCCAAGTCTCAGATCCAAAAGTAACAATTAGTAAAACACATTTATTAAAAACATTCCTTTTCAAACATATCTACCAAAAGCACTCCAACCAAGTTTAATTCTATAATTAATTTCATCCATTATGCTTCCATTTGCAGTATTAATCTGACCAAAGTACTAGTAGTTGTTAGCTTCTTCTAACTCATCATAATTGATCTTTATTTTCATCTTTTGAGAAAATGCAATGAATATTATTTTAGTCTTTTTAACATTTATCTTTAGTGCTACTTTCTTACTTTCATCTGATAACTCTTGCAACATTTCCTGAAGTTCTAAAGCATTGTTTGCAAAAACAACTACATCATCTGGAAAATCTAAATGATTTAAATAATCTACATTTATTTTTACCTCTTTAGTTTCCCATTTTAATTCACAAAATACTTCTTGCAGCACAGCTGTAAAAAGTTTTGCAGATATGGAGTCATCTTGTCTTGCACTCCTCTCAATGTTAACCTTCCTAATATCATTATGCAATATAAGTGTTGCTGTTACATTTTTATAAATATTTTTCAGAATATGACGTTATCCTGTGTCTATAATTTGATGATCCAATGTTCTAATGACTGAAGAAATGCTTATAGAGTTAAATGCCTTTTCATAATCTACAAATCCAAAGAATAATGGCAATTCATATTTACTGATCCTTTCTATAACTTCTCTTAATACTTGGATATGATCACTTGTACTAAAACCACTTTTAAATCCAGCTTGTTCTTTTGATTGGTTGAAATCCAATGTTCTCTATAATTGTTTTAGTAAAAAATTTGTATAAAACTGATAAAAGGCTGATAGGTCTGTAATTTCTAATATCTTCTTTATCACCTTTTTTAAATATTAATATTAATGCTGCATTCTTCCAATCATCTGGTACATCTTTATCATGTAGATATTTGGTATATAACTTTGCAAAAAAAAAAAATGTCAATTTCTTCGTGTGCTTTTAATATATCAATTATAATTCCATCATTGTCTGGAGCTTTCTCATTCTTCATAAATTTAATTGCATGTCTCACTTTTTCATTTAAAATACTAGGTAATTCAGAAAATATACTAGATGTAGGAGATATTTGTTTTTTAGTGATATATAATTCTTGATAGAAGTTTTTTTACCCATTTCATGATATCATCTCTCTTTTTAGTAATAGTTCTTATTGCAGATATAAGTTTCATACCAATAGCAAAATGTTGTTTTACACTCTTGAGACTTTTATTTTTTTCTACAGCTTGCTTGTTCACAATTATACTTTCTTATATCATTATCAATTCTTTTTTGCACCATTTTACAAAATTCAAGATATTCAATCCTTCTTAATGCATTATTTTTATATATCTTTATACACTTCTTTTCTTCATAAATTCTCTAGTCTCAGTAGAAATTTTATTGGTCAATTGCTGCTTTTTTACCAGCTATCTTTGCTGCAGTTTTTGAAAGGGTGTCAGTTATTTTCCTATTAATTTCATTCAAATCTGAATCATGTTCAAAATCTGCTAATATTTGAAAATGATTTGCAAGTTCTAATTTAAATTCATTAGAATGTTTCTGAAGATAAAAAATATCAATTGTAAATATTGTTTTTTTTTTAATAATTTTTGTCTCTCTAGTCTTGCATTAACTTGATATCTTACATCTTACTAATTGAAAATCACTTCCTGTATTGAATTTATTAAAAGCTTGAAATATGTATTTTCTGTTAGTCAAAATGTAATCCAATTCTGCTGTACCTTCATTTGGATGCTTTCATGTCCATTTCCTTTCTAACATTTTTCTCGAAAAAATAATTCATAATATAAAGTTTTTCTTTTTCTGCACACATCACAAGTCTTTGTCCTCTCTAATTTCTATTACCATAACCAAATTTATTTACAGCACTTTCATCTTTCATTTGTTTATCAATCTAGCATTAAAGTCTCCCATAGCAATTTTAAAATATTGCTTAGTCTGATCAAAAGCTTTTTGTACATTCATCTTCTACTACTTCATCACTATGAGATTGAATTATCTATATTTGATATATGCTATTAAGTTGAATAACTAATCTTGCCATTCTGTCTGATACACCACCAATTGCCACAATGTTGTTTTTTCACTTTTTATTTATAATGAATTCTACTTCACTTGTACTTCAAAGTCCAGTTTTTAAATCAATTGTCTCTTCAACTTTTCTTTTAACTTCACAAAGTCCAATAATGTTCCATTTAATACAAGACAGTTCTTTTTTAAGTGCTTGTAATCTTCTTTCACTGATCTGCAGTTGTAAATATCTAAATAAAAAGTCATCATCAAATGGCAATCTGGGTCCACAATCAGAAGATTCCTAACACTATTCTCCTTCCACAACTGCAGCCGTGGCTGACGATTTTATAGCCTCCTGAGAATAAAGGCCACGATTAATTTTTGACGTCATGATTGTATATATCTATTAGAAGATTTTTTATCATTCACACTCATTCTGCCTAACCGGGCAAATGATAAGAAAGACCAGGATGTTTCTTGATCTTAAACTCAGAGGTAAAAGGCCAATAAACTCACCACACTGGCTAATGCGTATTGGTGAGCAGCCCGTCTATGTTCGTATAGTATATGAATAAGCACATAATAATAACAGCTGCAACGATACGATAAAAACATATGGAGTGGATACCCCTGCTCGGTTCCTTTAAGGCCTCCAAGAGGAATCAAATGGTCTCCTTTCAATTAACAGCATATTTAATTAAAGATATTTTTTGTTGAAATTTATTTGGAAATATATGAAGATAATTTTTATTACGCATAGATGTTGTATCTATTTTAATTTTTGTAAAATTGGGTTCTATTTGTTTAGGACTCAGATTAATAGTTTTGACAAATTAATCGAATTGTTTAATGCAAATCACTATAATAAAAGTTAAACTTTTTTATTATATCTAGAGGCTTAATTAATCAGAAAAGTTAATTAAATAATTAATCACTTAAAAATATGTTCTGGTATCAATTTGTATTTATAGAATAAGTAGATTACGTTTAAAACATATTTGGTTATTCTAAATTATCATTGTTATGATTCTGAAGTGAGGACAAAAGTAATAAAAATCCGAGGCAGATAATCATCTCTCTGACACTTTTGCAGAGGAGGCTAGTGGCCATAAACGGAAAGCAGTGAAGTGCTTTAAATTAAAATAAATAACTTGTTTAACAAAAAAAAAGTGATTACCAAATGAAACAGTTTGTCATTGTATAACAGATAAGAACAGTTTATGATCGTTTTTAAATTAAGTGTTAGTCTATTTAGAAGTTTTATGATAATAGATTATAGCAGATATTAAGTATTTCAATGATGGATATGACCAGTGCCACAGCTAGACTTTTGGGACTCTTTTAAAAAAAGGGCTCTCCTTTAATATTTTTAACATATACCATAACATTTTTATTTACCATCTTTTAATTTAATAATCACCAATAAAATAATCTCTAAAACTCAGGGGCCCATAGCAATGCTTTGGTTTACTTTATGATAGTTGTGCCACTGAATATGATAAACATTTCCAAAATTTGTACAAAAAAATACAAAGTTTATAGTTAATTATCTATTCAGTAGTTCCCTATCAACTATAATTGTTATAATTATGATCTCCATTTTAGTTTTTAGCTGCAGCACATCGCTCAAATTTATATACATTAACAATAACTTGTCAGTAATAACCAGATTCCAAATGTAATTCATACCACAATAATCCAAGATTAATAAATCAATAAAGCATCCACAATCTGTTATCACGGTAACCGCTACACATAAAAGATGGATAATAATTATGAACACATTCTAGATAAGTCTGATCTTAACAAATATATAAAAATACTTAATAATTACAATTTAATTGCTACCATAAAGCATAGTGCTCCTCCCCAAAGAGCTTTTGTGTCTATTGAATATTATAATAAAACACAAAAAGCATTAACTGAGGGCTTAATAAAAAAGTTACAAATTATGTAAAGTTTATTATGTTACTAAAAAATGAATTCGGAGCCTTCATTTATTTTTTGTAAGATGAAAGAGGGAACCTTCTTTTACTTGTTCAAAGAATATGTAGCACTTAAACTATTAAGATCAAAAGTACTTCATGCACCATACATAAATGTAAAAAGGAAAATAAACAATATTAAAATATTTAAAAACTAAAAACTATATGGATAATAAGATGTGAAATGATTTTTGATAATAAATAATATAATTGATTAAAAGAACTTGACAATGATTGAAATAAATACTTTAATAACTATCAGATACAGCCCCCAAAAAATAACAGAAAAAAATTGATCAAACATTAGTCTGTCTCCATGTGAATTATAGAAATTATATAAACCTCAAAAACGTATTACTTCATTAAAAAAACTTTTAAAATAATATATAAAAAAGTCTGAAGATCTGTAATTTAAAATATATGTATATAATTTTTGTTTTTTAATAAAGATTTTACTTTAAATAAAAAAAAAAAAAAAGACGATTCCATCTTTAACCACAATTTAAAAATTTTAAATAGACACAGAGTGATAACACATGTTTGAAACAAGTTGAGATTTAATGTGCTTAGAAATTTATATTTGCCTGTTGAATGGGATTTATTTAAAACTTCTAGGCAGATTGAATCTCAATTTGTTTCATTTATATGTTATCATTCTTTTTTATGCATTATCACTCTTTGTTTATTCAAAGATCTTAGAACAGGGTAAAAATGGAATTCATCTTTTATCTTTGGAGGTTATCTTGAGAATAGATATTATGGATATTAAATAATTTAATATATCAATACCACAGTTCTTCTTTCCAAAATAGTTCATAAATATCCAATATAGAAATAAAACAAACAAACTCCTTTTTAAAACTTGCTTTTTATATGACTATAATGATGATAAAGAAATCCAACGTTTGGACTATTTCATATAGTCTTCTTCAAGGTACACTAAAATAAAATATATATAATAATAAATATCACATATTCCAAAAAAAATTAAAAATTACAAAATATATTCATAACCAAAAAATTTACCTTATCTTCCATTCTCCTTTTTCTATTACAAACAATCACAACCTAAACACAAACATTTTATTTTATTTTTTACTTTTTTAAAAAAAATCTATATATATCCTTTAAAACATTTAATTAAAAACCTATTATTTTATTTTCTCTTTTTCCATTAACAACCTATTTAATTCTGGTCTTATTTCATTAATGTATATACTTTTCTTTATCATCCTTTCATTGTATGACTTAATACATTCCAAAGGGTTTATTTCAAAATCCCCATGCTTAAATTTATTCATGTGAATGTAAACAGCAGAATTTTTATCACCTAAATGCTGTTTTAACCTAGTTTTTAATTTATTCTTACTAGTCCCAACATATAAACAAAGCAAAGCAAAACTCCATATAGTAGTGCCACCTGTGCTAAGCAGAGTAATCAATGGATTGCAGAAGGCTTGTGCATAAAATCCCTATCTAATGCCTACTCATCCAATATCCCCAGACTAGTTTCTGGTTTGTGGCCTTCGTCAGTGAGGAGCTTTGGATCTGAGAGCACTGCATCTAGATCTTAGGATCTAATGCAACCCTCTAGCAACCACCTTTTATCTCTACTTAACTACAAAACTATGAGCATGAAATTGAAAACACAAAAAATATTTTCAATCTAAGCTCAATAGCCTATATAGTCATATGGGTCTGAACTCAGTTCAGCACTCATATATTTTGGTGTCTTTGGAGTTTTGCTTTGCTTTGTTTATAAACAATTATGTGCTAGTATTGGAGATGTGATCTTGTGATGCTTGATAGTCCCAACATATGTCATTTCTACATTCTTTCTAAAACAATTCAAACATTTTATCAAATAAACTGAATTTATAATGTCTAACCTATTATAATCCCCATAATTATTAATTAAAAAATTTAAACTTATTTTCTTTTTATAAACTGGACAAATTGAAACATTATATTTCCTATTAATCATTTTAACAAATTTCTTAACTTTAATAAATAAATCTTTAGATATATTAAAACCAACATAAATAATTTTTTCTCTATTCCTATCTAATCCCATTCCATTTCTTATTTTATTTATATTTTTATCAGAAAATAAATGTTCAACTACACCCCTAGGATAATCATTTATAAAACATTCATTCCTAATAATATCAATCTCATTCTCAAACAAATTACTATTTCAGCATAACTTAACTGCCCTAATAATTTTATTATTAACAATATTAATTTTACTATGATTATCAATATCTAAAAACCAATTATTTGATAATCCAAAAAATGTTTATTTTCTAAACACAGATGTTTCTATAATAACACTACCATTCTTATAAATTGTTTTAAAAATTCTAACATCCATATATTCAATAACATTAGTATATTCTTTTTCCATAGAAACTTTATTTTTTCAACTCTACCATTAATATAATTCAAAAAATTATCTGCATTTTTTTATTACCATTGAAAACCATAAAATAATCATCAACATATCTAACATAAAAAATTGGTTTATTCCTACTATTATTAAAAAATTGCTCTTCAAACTTATACATATATATTCCTGCCAAAAAACCACTTAGACTATTATCCATACTTAAACCCTCTTTTTGCTTATAAAATCCATCCCCATATTTAAAAATAAGGTTCTTACAACAAATCACTAATATATCATATTAAAAAAAACCCTCAATTTTTAATTTTACCCCTTTATCTTTATTATACAATGAAAGGATGATAAAGGAAAGTATGTACTTTAATGAAATAAAACCAGAATTAAATAGGATGTTAATGAAAAAAGAGAGAGAAAAGAAAGATTTTTAATTAAATGTTTTCATATATATATAGATTTTTTAAAAAAATAGAATAAAATGTTTGTGTTTAGGTTGTGATTGTTTGTAATAGAAAAAAGAGAGTGGGAGATAAGGTAAATTTTTGTTATGAATATATTTTGTAATTTTTAATTTAATATTTTTATTTTTTTATTTATTTATTTATTTATTTTTTTGAATATGTGATATTTATTAGTATATATATATTTTATTCTAGTGTACCTTGAAAAAGACTATATGAAATAGTCGAAATTTTGAATTTCTTTGTCACTATAATAGTCATATAAAAAGCAAGTTTTAAAAAGGAGTTTGTTTGTTTTTATGGATATTCTATTGATTTATTAAGTCTTTGTTGTTATCCTGTGATATATATATATATATATATATATATATATCATATATAACATACATATATATATATATATATATATATATATATATATATTGTAATCATATAGTTAGGCTTGATGTTCATCAAACCATATTTATCAGTCTATTAAATAAAAATTTTAAATTTTAATCAATTGTAATCTTAATTATTTAAATCTGTTATTTGAATTAGCAATGTGGTCTAATAGTTATTAATTTTAGTGGTTGAAAATATATAAACTTAGTAAATAAGTCTTTATAGAGTAGTAAATAATCAGATTGTCCAACATATATGTCAGCTCTCTGCCAAATTGGGTGTGGGTGTGCTTACATAATACAATCTGACAGATAAATTAGTTTCAATATTATGTTATAATAATTTAATATTATTTTAAATAAAACCATACAATTATTTTAATGTTTTTTTACTATTAAATAATAATCTATAAACAAACTTAAAATTGGAGTCATTTTAAACTAAACAATAATTAATCATTAAATTTTTTTTTTACTATATTCTAAAATATTAGTAAAGAGTTCAATTGATTATAATCAAGTTTAAAGATTGAGATTTGTTAATTTTAGGAAAATCTCTCTACTGAAAATCAAAAATCTGATTGGTTTATTGATTTACAGTTTGCCTTTTGGTTGAAAGTTTATAAATTAGCTCATGAAAACTTTAAGAAGGGGAAAAATTTTAAAAGAATATGGAGATCATTTCTGACTGGCAAGGAAATCTATCTATTGTTTAAAGTATATAAATTGTTTGAAATTTATTATTTTCTGTAGTAAAAAGTACAAATTATTTGTTATTATTAACTAATAAACCGTGGAGTAAATCCTAAAGTACCCGCATTCATAAAAGAACACATTCTGACTATCAACTGATAATTTGAAAATGGTAATTCACGAATAAAACCAAAGCTGAAACAAGAAATGATTAACCAAGGATAAATTCAACTATAAGGATAAGGAATTTGTAAGCATTAATTTTTATAAATCGCATTATAAGTATTTCATTTATAACAACAAAATGCATAATAAATGTTGCTATTATGAATTTAAAATTGTGATAAAAACTAATTTTGGAACTTTCATAAAGGAAAATTAAAAGAAAACTATATTAAAAGTTATATCTGACTTTAATTGCTGAATAATTTTCCTAGTACACTCATAAAATGCTTTTATTAAATGGAATGTTATTTTAAACTAGTCATTACAGAATATGCTGAAAATAATTAAAATTATTTTATTATGTTAAGATTAGCATATAATAACTCACATCAGTCTAAGTTTCATGAATTGTGAACAAATATACTACAAATGCTAAAGTTCTCAGAAGTATTTTATTGAAATTCTTAATATTAAATGTCATAAATTATCTCAGATTTAGGGGGAGGGAATTGTTATGATTATTAAATAAAATAATATTATTTTTCCAATATTATTCACAGTTCATCTTAATTCCAAATTTATAATTCATCATTTTAATAATATTGTAAATTTTAAAAGTACAATAGAATATTTACTGGATAACTAAATTATGCCTTAAAATTAAATAATTATATACAGCAATAATAATTGAAATCAACATTCACTTGAGCATTGTATTTTCTTCTAATTTAAAAGCATTAAAAGTTTTTGAAAGAAACAGGAAAGATTGTAATTCTGTAATGATTTGGCAATATCCATATGATTAGTAATAATTGATTAATAAATGTTTACTCATCATATTCACAAAGTTATGATCCTAATAAAATATATTGAAAATACATACATATTAACAAATATTTGTGATAAATAACAAAAGTTATAATGATGATAATTTTCCATGTTAGTTATGTATTAGAAGTTAAAAACAGAAGTTGATGTCTTTTTATAATTCAATTGGTGCATACAAGAAGAAAAAGAAGTTAATCATAATATTTATGGAAGAAAAATGCAATGAGAAATGCAAAGTAATTATGATATTACTAAACAACAAAGGACATTATAAGGCTTTCAAATAATTCTGCAGTTTTAAATTGTTATGTTCAAGTTTTTCCTTTCTTTGCAAAAGAAACATGAAGAAACATTATCTATTATTTTTTAATGTGTATGTTATTATAATTCTATGTATATTTAATATTCATAAGTCCAGAAGCTGACTTGCTCATGAAACAAGAAAGATTTGCAGTAGTATTTAGATTTAAGTATATGTTTATGTTAAAAAGTGATCACAAGGAAGGTAAAATCATTTAAGATAAATGTTATTTTATTATTATTTTTTGATATCTTTTTGGTAAAGTTGCAATTACTAAATGATCACAGAAGGTAAAACCAAATTTTGATTAAATCTAGGCATATTTAATATTGTATTCTGTATTGTATTATGCAACTAGTTATCACTGATAATTGTTACCCAATCACTTTTGAGTTGATAATTACTATTTTAATTTCCATGTATTAATTGATGATTATATTCTGTTTGTTGGTGTTCATACTTATAAATAGGTAGACATTGTTTATTTGTGAGATTTGATTGTTGCCGTGTTAGATAATTATGATATTATGTTGTTATTTGTTTTATATCCATATCATCTTACATGTGGTGTACTTCTTTCTTCACCCTGCATGAAAGTGGAAATCATCATGAGTAAATCATGTAATATGTCCATGTACTTTTGAGCTAATTAAGACCTATATTGTTACAAAGAATTTTTGTGCATTTTCTTAAATAAGAGATTAATTAACCCTTTCTCCTCAGATCCCTATAGGTGTTTCAAATAATGCCACCATGATAGCAGAGAATCGATAATCAGATATGACCATGGTCTATATTACTTATTTTCTTACCTGCCTTGGCTCAGAACTGTTATACTTATGGATATATTGCATATGGCATTAAATTTCACCTCATTAATTCTTGATGGTTTAATATTTAGTGACACTTAAATCATCATTGAGAGGGTATGAATTAGATCTGTGAACCATGTCAGCATCAGACAAATGATGATACCAAATAGTAATGTCCCTGTTAAGTATTAGTTTATAGTACTATATTATTGTACCTAGTTTATTGTCAGTTCAAAGTGATCTCAAATATACATACTGTATTTATTATTTGCTATTCTTAGTTAAGTATTAGTAAACCAAAATTTTCAATAATGTTATAGAAAAGTTTCATAATATGATATTATGACCAAATGTAGATTTACAGTGATGCTGATTTTAAATAGATTAGAATAATATTATCTGTCCAATATTTTGGATAAATAGAATTAGGAAGTTACATAATCTTCTTAATATAGTAAAATAAGCATAATTATCAAAGCCTTGAGAAATATTTGTTATCTTACAAGTGCCTAGTATTAAGTATTGCCTGCCTACTATTTATTTAATAGTAACCTTGTGATTGTCATACTTATATCAAAATATAAATTTAATAAACCTATATTATGCGGTAAATAAAGTTTAGTAGATTTGTAATAAGTTAGAAAAGTGTAAATTAAAGGAATAAGTGTAAATAATAATAATAATAATAATATTGTAAAATGTATTAAGGTATCATAATTTTGATTTAAGAATATATTCTCATGTTAGTATTAGTGTCATGCTAATAAAGTATATATTTTTTTCTATGTAATTTCCTTTTATGAATTTGATAAATGATATATATATATTTGAATGTGTAAATATTAATTATAAATAAAATTTGTTTTTGAAATTTATTAAGTTATCAGTAATCTTATTGCTAAACACTATTCATATTATTATTATTATTGCTATCACCACCACTATCACCATCAACATTACTCAATATGATTAATTTTATTACATGTACAGCATATCATTAATAATAAAATTTACTAAACTCTTATATTTAGAGCATATAAAATTATACTATTGACTGATTAAAATATTGTTGATGCAGAAATGCTATTTTAAAATATCTTAAAAACTAAATATTTGATTTTAAATAATAATATTCTAATAAATTGTAAGATACAATCATTCACTAAACTTAGTTGTACTTATCAAAGAGATCAATTTAAAATTATTCTTAGATGATGTTCTTATTATCCCATTATTATTGTTGTAATTGTGATTAAAATATTTTAAGATTATTTAATGGTTAACATGACTGTTATGTTTATATTGTTATTATGATAAGTTGTGTTATTATAAAGTTTAGAGTTTGTCTTTATTATTATTAATGAAAGGAATTAAATATCATTTAGTAATTCCCCTTTTGTAATATAATTTATCTTACTTTTTTATATTTGGATAGCAGTAAAATCCCTCTCACTGATCCAGATATACATTATGAAATTGTTAAATTCTAAAATCATATAATCCCTGAGAAATTGTTGATTAATAATTTTAAACTTTGATTTCGTTTGTTAGATTTTATTTCTTAAGTTACTTGGTATACATTACCTTAGTCTCTTATCTTTACCCTTATTGTTTTTATTGATTAATTAAAATCCCAAAGATTTAAAACCTTTTCTTTAACTATTTAAACTTAGAACTCTTTGCTTTTGCTTTAGTAGCATCATATTAGTATTTCAGGATCCCATTTATCATCACTAACATTGTTGCAATAATTCACCCATATCTTTATTTTCTTTTAGTTTCATCATCATCTCATTTTATTACAACAGCATAATTTATTCATTCTTCATTGATCCCTATTTCATTACAAAATTAATTATTCATTACTTTAACACATTTCCTTTCTCTTTTTCTTATTCTTAGAACTATCATTATTCATTTATATTAGTTAATTATTATTTGCTCACCATTTCTCTTTTTAATCTTCTACATCTTTATTCATTTGTCATTTATTTTATTCTGCTAATTTCATGATCATTCTCTAGGCAGATATCTTTTTGATTATTAGTCATCTCATATAATTGCAAGTTAAACATATGTCTCTTCATATTATTATCTTTCATGTATTGAGAGTTATCTTAATCGGTATGTTTTATGTAATGTTAGAATGTAAGGGATTTAAGATTAATATATATAACATTTGTAAATACGAGTTTTATTAAAATTAAGTCATAGGACATCTGACTTGATTTTTTATCTTTTTTTTTTTTTTTTGCTATTAAGGCTTTGGTGATTTTATATTGCTAAAGCTATTAATATATTGTGTATCTGAACTTAGTTTAGTCCCATATGGCTATTTGAGTTAGATAGATGGATTTTTAGACAATATGGATAGCTGAAGATTTTAGATTTTCTTCTCAATACATTAGATAAAGTGCTGGGCTTGTCCTAGTATTTTTAATCTAATAAATATCATGGCACCTCACTGATGATGACAGAAGCAGAAACTGGTCTGGGGTTGAGAATATTCTCAAAGCTTGTTAAGAGCTTGTTTTGCAAGCTCTAGATATATAACATTTGTAAATACGAGCTTTATTAAAATTAAGTTATGTGACATCTGACTTGATTTTTTATCATTTTAATATACTGTTAATATATTTAGTGCACTGTAACCTCTCCTATTCATGCTCTATTCATATACTCATGCTCAGGCTCATCATAGCCAACCCACTCTGTTTTTATATTTATGTTTACTCTGTTTTATTTTATTTATACTGTATTATATGTCCTGTTTTCATGCTAATGTTGCTTAAACTTGGGATGTAGGGGTTACAATATATATATATATTGTAAATTTGGGATGTAGAGGATTACTATATATATATTGTAACCATCCAATGAGTGATCATACTGATCAGCACCATAATGACTATGGATATTAGACACCATAGAGTTTGAGTCCTCTTATAGACAAAATCTAATATAATATAAACACAAATACTTAAATCTCAGGTTTTTATTAAAATCTTATCTAAGGATCTTATTGAAATCTCAGGTTCTTATTAAATTTAAATCCACATATTTTGGGTTCTTACTTTATCTACATCTCAGAGTTTATGTTTGTACTTGGTACAAGAAATAATTATTGTGCTAAACACTTGAATATTATTAAATGCAATAACCATTCACATCCTTATATACTAAATATTTTATTTTCTTCTTGTAATTCTGTAATCTTTTATCTTACGTTCTAATATGAATGAAAAAGTGAAAATATATAATATTTAAATATCTGAATACTTCAGATAAGCATATGACTAGCAATAAAACACTCTTCAAATATTTAAAATTCTTCTTATATGAATATTCATCTTCATAAATCTATAAATACATCTTATTCTAATATCTCCATCTATAAATTTGTACCAAGTAGTAAAAAATAAAAAAATGCAGCAGGTAGAAAGGATATTTTTATATTACCTACTATATCATTAAGCATACTTGTAACAAGGATATATCAGCATATTTATTTTAAAATAATGCAAGTGTTAAATAAATGACAAATAAATTGAATAAGCAAATTTCATGTGACTTTTGAAATGCTCTCAACCACCATAAGGTTTAATATAATTTTAAAAAATTAAATTTTCTGAATAAATGGATATTATGATGGCAGTGAAGACACAAATGTATTTAATGAATAATAAAATATTTATTTACAATATAATAATATTTTAATACAATAAAAGATATGTATAAGAGGTAGTAACTTTAATATTACAGATTACCATTGGCATAAACATTTGTCTGAAATTAAAATAAAACATATACCCTTTTGAATAAATCATTGTAAAATTATAATTATGGCATTTACATTATATTTTAAAAAGTTCATACACTTTTATTTAAGATACTAACTATCTAGCTATTATGTACACAGAATATCAGATATATATGCCTATACACAGTCACTAAAGATGATATTAAAACCTACAATATCAGTGATGCTTAAAAATCAGTGTGGACACATAACTCTAATGATATTCCAAAGATATTTAGATACTATGCAAAAATAATTATACAGGTTTAATTTTATTAATGCATATATAAGGGGTGAAGTAATAAAAGATCTCAATACTAACAATAAACCAACATCTTTAAAATAAAATTGTAGTAGAAAACAATTGCATAAATGGGCACACCTTAAATGTTCTTGCAGAATAAAATACACTCATACGAACATAAAGCTAAAGGCAAATGCATGATGAGAAATAAATAAATAACACCCTATAATTCAACCTGTCAGTGCCAAAGCAAGGAAGCCACATACACTCAAATGGAGGGGTTTAACAAATATGACTGTAATGGCAACCATCCACATAAAGTGCCAAAATTGATACCTCTCGCCAGAAGCTTATCAATTGATAAATGAACAAGGCAGAATTTGTTAATAATGAATGAAAGGTAACTCACACATATACTCATATGTATAATAACGCATATATTTGATTTAAAAGTATATTTGAAACAATGCACTATAATTGCAAAAGAATATCAAATATTAAGACTTTTATAAACTAGCTTGACTCGTATACTGACTGCCAAACATTCCATTCATATACATATCAAATATAGAAAGCTGTTTCACTTTGTGCTCAGTAATACATTTTATTATAATCAGGATATAAAGTCTGAGAACTTTTAATAATTTACAACTTTAAAAAAAACTTTTTACCTGGATATTTTTTTTCTTTCCAAATCCCTTTAAGACATGTAAATTATTATAAATATACTTTATAATATACAGCATATAAAATAATAATTAGAAATGCATGAATAATATAACTGTAATAATACAATAATATTAAGCTTATATCAATTTCATAAAACAATAAATTTACATTACACTTGTTTTGTCCCATTTAACTAAATTGAAAGTTGAAAGTTCTTTCATTATTTAAAATGATAATAATCCTCTTTCACTGAGGAATTATTTTGTTGTTCCATTTCACAAAAAATAAAGCAGCAGTTTTATTAATGAAGAGGAAACAAATGAACAAATAAACATTTGAAAGCAGAGGTTTCTTGAAAAACATTGACTGCAATTTTAATTTTTAAATGGTGATGAGCAGAGAGCATATACAGCAGAATTAAAAATAAACAGATCACAAACCATGCCATAATAAAATTGAGATCATTATTTTGTCAATATTAAAACATGAAGCAAATTCAAATTATCTTTTTTTTTATGTAGAGCAATAAAATATACTTTGAATTTAATAAATGCTTTATCTTTGTGAAGATAATATATATACACACAAAAACTTTATTAAGAGCAAAGCTTTATTAGCAATAAAAATTACTGTAGTGTTTAGCATGCTTTCCACAGATAATTGTCATAAACATAGCAATATGTGTAACAAGCATTGCTATGTTTATGACAATTATCTGTCGAAAACATGCTAAGCACTACAGTATTTTTATTGCTAATAAAGCTTTGCTCTTAATAAAGTTTCTGTCTTTGTATATATAATAAATGAATAGATGAATTATGAATGAATGAATTATAATAAGGTTTAAGATATCATTTTATTTGCCTTGGAGGTAATATGGATATATAATGTCTTTTCCAAGATATTAAGAAAATTAATCCAGATAACATCTTTTATCATAATTATATTAAAAAATTTAATGACTGTATTTTCTTTTGTCTTTTAAACTAGTGATAACTTTAAATGAATTCATTATTGCATTTATGTGGCTAATAAAGATGTAATAATTCTTAAAAATACCTCCTGGTATAATAATATTGATTAATTTCAGTTATTAAATTGTCCATATATAAATTATGGTACTGGTTGATTAGACACGCACAACACTTGATGGCATTGTTTATGTGCTAAAACACATAAAAATGCCATTTATCGGCCCAACTTTTCATTGTAAAACAACATTATTTTCTAAAATGGAATAATTACATTTTTAAATTACATTATACATTTCAGCATGGGTTGACATTTTTCAAACTAGTTTTAAACAAGTTACAAATTAACATTATTTTCTAAAATGGAATACTTACAGTTTTAAATTACATTGTAAATGTCAGCGCATAGTGCTGAAATATGTGGGGCTGGGGACTGATGGTTTTGCAAATCCAAAGGATCATCCAAAAGATGCAGTATTCTGATCAAACCAACATTATGATTTTCCAAAACAATGTGCAATTTTAGTTGTCTCATAGCTGCTCTTTATCTGAAAAAAAGATACTATTATAAACATTACAGGCCAACATTCTGCAAAGTATTTGTAAACAATTTATGAACCAACATTATTTTATAAAAGGTAAGA
This sequence comes from Epiperipatus broadwayi, assembly GCA_028023455.1. Taxonomy (NCBI): domain Eukaryota; kingdom Metazoa; phylum Onychophora; class Udeonychophora; order Euonychophora; family Peripatidae; genus Epiperipatus; species Epiperipatus broadwayi. The sequence goes on along the minus strand of JAQFVV010000008.1, from coordinate 14,725,091 downwards.
ATTAATTTTTCTGAAATTGAATAATTACATTATAAATGTCAGCGCATAGCACTGGAATGTGCAGGACCAGAGACTGTTGTTTTTGATCTGATCAAACCAAGCTTCTGATTTCCAAAGCAATGTGAAATCTCAGCCATTTAATTGTCTCATAGCTGTTCTCATGCAAATGTGTCTTTTCACGTGAATTCTGTGAAATTGTGCTTGTCCCTACACTTTTGCAATTTTTTTACCTTCCAAGCTGTGTAGGGAAGCATGATGACAGGCTTAGAATTATTAATATATAATACAATGTCAAGTAGGGTGTAAGATCATTACTTTGAATGCAGATTACAAGAATTATGGTCAGTTGAATTCCATGCATTCTCACATGATATTGTAATGATCTGTGAAATGTGCACATGTGCACAGTGCCATGAAGCACATCAGTGGATTGTAATATTTGTGTGCAAGGCAATATAGGTCCATAATGGCTAATATGAACATCACTGTTCTTTAGGCCATAAACTTTGGGCTGTGTAAACAGCATTTTTATGTGTTTTAGCACATAAACAATGGCATCAAGTGGTGTGCATGTCTAATCAACCAGTACCTAAATTATTTTTTTTCTAAAGCAAGATATTTAACAAAATGTAAAAGGCAATATCATTAATAATGGTAATTAACATAAATATAACTAATTAAAACTTTAAATAATGAAGTGTTAATAAAATGGTTTAACAGAAAATTTTCTGTATTGGCTAAATCTCTATAGAGATGGGAAATAAACATACATATAACCTTTCTGCTTAGGAGTCTCCAGTAGATTTCATTTTCAGATCATTCTGGAATTTCCTTTGTAACAATACAACTTTTTTCATTTTTCAATGAGATGTTATATACAGGCAGGTAAACATGTATAGGCAGAATAGACTTGCTTAAATGACTTTGTAGGTTTCTACCCTAACATTATTTAACTGATAAAATACTAAGTATTTAAAATAAAATAAACAAATAACTTTAAAAATTATTAAGTAAAAAGTAAAAAAAAGTAAAAGAAGTAATTTTATTTTTCCTGGTTTTTTCTTTTTAAACATATGTGTGCTTGTTCTTTTTATTGCAAAGTTTGTCACATAACTTTATTTAATCAATCATCAATTAATATTGGGGCAGATTTTTTAAAATTGGCACAACTTTAACCTTTTGATTAATTAGATCATGTATTTATAGACTTGACCTTTTACTAATTAAGATGTCTAACAATAAATTTAACTTCATGACATCTAGATAGTTAAATAAAATATAATTGGTTTTGTTAATTTTATTTAATTATTAAATAAAAATTATTTATTTAATTTAAAACAAATATATTTTATTTAAAATAAACAAATTTTACCTCTTTAATAATTCTTAAGAGATTATCATTAAACTATTTAAAATACCTTTTATAAAATAAGTTATTTTTAGAAGTCATTAATACTTCTAAACAATTCTTTTTAAACTTCCTTCTTTTAACACACACACAAATATTTGCACACACATATATACTAGACATAATTAAAGAAACTAGGAAATTTAATGCAAATTAATAATTAATATTTTAAATGATAGAAAAACTAAATTTACTTACTAAATCTCATTTAAGATCAAACCTATTTCAAACTAGTTTTACTTAAGCTTAACCTATTAAATTCTAATTTCAAATGAATTAATTATTGCTATAGTAATTCTTATTTTAAAGGCATTTTAACACAGATTAATAAATATTTTAACAATAGCAAAATAAACTCTATTTAGTACAATCAACTCAAAACATATTACACTTTAAACTAACTTTTATTCATATTTAATATGCAATTCTGACCTTGACAACTACTAAATCAAATAATTGATATTCTCTTAGCAATTATCATTCAAATATATTTAACAAAGATATTTTATCAATACTTTAGAGTGCTAAGTTAAGATTTTGCATAGATTAGAAATAGTAAAGTTTATTTATTACAAGGTTATATTTATTTGAATATTTTTTTAAAAAATACTATTATATTAAACATCTTATGGACTAAATGTAAAGTTGCAACATACGTAAGGTTACATATATATAAGGTTGCATATATATTATAAACATTTTCAACATATATAGATTTTATGCAAACATACATCTATTTTTATGTGTGAATTAAAATGCATATTATATATGGTTTACTACTGTCCATGAATTTCATTATCTGTGCTAACCCTAACCTCAAGATATTTGTATAAGGTTATCTATATATGAGGCTGATTTGCATACATATTGAAGAAGTCTTAAAAAGAAACATTATTAGTAGAAAAATCCACTAGTATCCATTAAACTATTCTGCATAAATACAGAAGCACAGGCAAAAAAAACCTATTGTTGATAGAGATATTCAGCAATATACATATACACTGTGTAAATGATTTAAAAATATTAATTCCAATATAAAAAGCTGCTAAATAACCTTGAATAAAATAGCTTTGACTAAAATAACTTTAATTGCTCACTAATAAGACTAGATTGCAGAAATTCTAAGAATAATTAGAAGAAAAAAACAAAGCATAAAGTATCATCAGAACTTGGAGTCAAAAGATTGGTAGTTCAATTTAAAGCCCCAAAAGAAGAAAATAACTTTAGACAAAAACTTATTTTTTATTTAGTTTATATAGAGAGTAGTATAACAGAGTGATGCAAATGTTTCTTACTCCCTAAAGATATTTTTATATTTTTAAGTTTTTGATTAATTCCACAAAATGTTTAGAATCCCTCACAATTAATTGTATCTTGTATGCCAAAGGAGTAAGAACCTAGGTAGACTATAAAGATGTGGATTTTGCTGAATTATTTTATTAATTCACTTTTTTCTGAAGTTTTTATAATGCTTTTTAAATAAGGCTTGTTGCCTTATTTTTGTAGCAAATATAGAAATTTCTTGCCACCTTTTTGTATTAATCCGCTAGGAGGCGCTCTCATATTTATTATTATAATCAGTAGTTTTCATTATAATTATAGCATTATTTTTGTCAGCAGGGGAAATGATTTTAAACTTATCTAGTTTGAAATATGTAAAATCTTTAATTTGAATTGTTGGTCTCTTTCAAACTTTTTATTCTCTAGTGTAATTTTGCTGCTTCTTCTAGAAGCAATTTTTGAATGACTTCTTTAATAATAATAATAATTATTATTATTATTATTATTATTATTATTATTATTATTATTATTATTATTATTATTATTATTATTATTATTATTATTATTATTATTATTATTATTATTATTATTATTATTATTATTATTATTATTATTATTATTATTATTATTATTATTATTATTATTATTATTATTATTATGTTTCAAAGAAAAGAACTTTATTGATAACCATAGAGTTACATTTGCTATAAGACACTTCGTATACATATATTTACATTGCTAGTGAGTAAACCAAGTTTAAGTTGGTATCTGTGATGTACAAAAAAGGAACTTAACTTAGGAGGGAAAGATATTTAAACATTGTTAGGGGGGGGTGAAAATACATATGTATACGTTACATTTATGAGTGCTGCTTGCTGTAATCATAGTTCTCCAAAGTCTTGGGTTATCATTGTTCAATTTGCAAAACTTCAACTTTGATGTATATTGCCATGCTGGGTTTAGTTTGCTTTCCAGTATTTGAGGTCTGATTTTGTTGTTACTGTCCTTTATATTAATATTATGCAATCAAAGACAACATTCTGTTTTTTTATTTGTAGATAATTGCCACATTTTTTTTATATATATATATATTGGTTGAGGGCATAGATTTTGGTTATTGGGAGCCATCTTAGAGGTTTGATTGTTGTGTTATCAGTGACCAGGTTGCTGCATAGATGTCTGGATGTGCAATTTTATTGTCTCTGGCTCGTAGTTTTGCCAGTTTGATATTGAAAGTTGATGGATGTCGCCTTGTGTTGTTACCTAGAGTGAATGTGCATCTAGTGCACCAGTATGCATAAAGCATAAAAGTGGCTGCACGGACTGATGGAATAGAGCCTTTGCAATATGAATTAATGATTGTTTGAAGGGTTGTGTTAGATTGTCTATATGCTCCTATCATAATAACTCGAATTCTGTCTAGTGCCGGACAAAGATAGAATAGATGTTCCTGTGTTTCTTCAGCCCTGTGACACAGGGGACAAAAAGGATCAATGTTAGTGTATAGTCTCCGATATCTCAGAAAATATGTCGTGGGCAGTGCTTGTAGGTTTAGTCTCAGCAAAAAATCAAAATACTTTGGCTCCAGTGACCATTTTTTAAACTTACGGAGTAATTGTAGATTATTGATTTTCAGCATTGTCAGATTGGTGTCATGGGTTGGATTTGGATGGATTAATGAATAAATTTGCCAGTATGAATGCTTGTATATTGTCTGAAGAGATATCTGTGGAGCTGTGGTTTTTATATGATTGATCATTGATGCTAGTTGGTCATAAGCAGGGGGTGGTCTATCTGTTGGTGTTATTTGAAGTAGGCATTCAAGCATTGGAAAGTGTTTGACTGTGGATGTTATTAAGTTTGTGGCCTTCTGTAGATGGAAAATATAAATACTATGAAGTCCTAGTCCATTGTGAATAGGTGGTCTGGTAAGTTGTTTTGCAGATATTGACACAGTCTTCCTCTGCCACAAGAGCTTATTACAGAGAGAAGAGATTTTGTTAATAAAACCTTTAGAAAATGTGATAATGGGTGAGTAATAGGTGATTTTTGTTATGGCTAGCTGGTTAAATAGCTGGATCTTGGAGTATATTGAAAGATATGCCTTTGAGAGAGAAGTAGTAATTCGCTCTGTTTCTTCTTTGAGTTTGTTCTGGATCTTGACCCTCATTGCACTTGCACTCATATAAAAGGGAAATCCCAAGAAAGCAGATGGCTTTCCCCCATACATGCCCGTGTACTGCTTTGCATTATAAAGAGACCAAACTGCCGTCTTATTTAGATTGACCCTGAGTTTGTGTGTAGCTGCAAATTCTTGTAGTATTGTATGCAAGGCTGGTAGGTGTTTTTTAGATGGGAGGAAGACAGTTATATCATCCATATAAGCGATACATGTTACCTGCTGAGATGTGTTTGGTATTTGGATGCCAATGAATGTTTGCTGGATTTTTATTAATAGAGGGTTGATGTAAAAGGTGAAAAGTAAAGCACTCAGGGGGGATCCTTGTGAGATTGATTGTGTTGGAGTAAAAGATTCAGAATTTTTGCCACTGAGTGTAATATGTATATCCCGATTTAACAACAAGTTGGTTATAACATATAAAATAGTGCGAGGTATTGCAGTGGCAGCCAACATTTTAATTAATATCTCGATTGCCACAGAATCAAAAGCTGATTCAATGTCTATTTGAACTGCAACTGGGCTGTATTTTTTCCGGCCTCGCACCGATCCCAATACAGCTTTGAAAAGAAGTGCTGCCCTGTCCTGTAGATGATTGCTTTCTTGCAAACTGATATGGTGAAATCAATGGGAGCAGATATGATTCAATCCTGTCTTTAATGACTTTCTCAATGATCTTGATGGCTATTGGGCACATGGAGATAGGCCTAATATTATTAAGGGTGGTTATTGGAGCTGGTTTCTTATTAAATGGTACTATTGCAATTGGATAAAGATTTTCAATGTTGTATATTTTTTGTGAGAGATAGTTTGCAAGATTACATAATACTTGATTAGTTGTATGGCTAAGGTGTTCGTACACAAATTTTGGTATGCCATGAGTGCCTGGATGACAGGCATTGGGCAGAGTGGCAAGCTTCAAAGCAAATTCATTAATGGTAAATGGTGTATTTGTTTCAGGTGATCCAAAATAATCGGGGGGTGGGTTGAAGAGTTGATGTGTCTGAAGATTCTGTTTGAAATGCTTATAAATAGGTTCAATCATGTTATGTGCTGCATGTATAGTTGTTCCAATTTGAAGTGCCATAGGTACTCTAATGGTGGAGGGAAAACCCATGGCCCATCTGATGTAGCCTCTAGTCCATGTATGTTGTTGACTGAGGCAGATTTTGCTTTTTTTTATCGCTAAATAGTCTTTAAGTGCTGCACATGTGCTGTTATATGCCTGGGTGAGCTTATATATATGCTGATATGTATTTTGAGTAGGTTTAGACATTGTTATCCTCTTGTGAAGTTCATCTGCCAGAGCTAATAGCCTGGAGGGTGGAGGTTTTTTTTTGGTGACATGGTCAATATTGAATGAAAGTATATTTATGTATGCCTGATATCTCTGCACAGCACTTAGTTGTAGTCCTGCAAGTTTATGGAGCATAATATATGTTTCAGAAAAAAGGGATTCTGGAGTGGATGCTGGTATTAGAATTCTCATTGTTTTCCCAAGTGGTAGTGTAGTTGGCTGAATTTCAGTTAGATCAAGTGTTGCAGTTTGAGCAGAGTGATCTGAGAATGGGGATGGATTGAGCTTGAGGCTGAAGTAATGATGCAGCATTGGTGAATAGAAGCAAAGGTCAATTAAAGATGTGTGTCGGTTATTATGGAATGTTACTGTGTTTGGTGGTAAAAAACCTTCAGCACTCATGAGTGGTATTGCAATTTGATGCAGCCATTTTGAGATGAAATCTGTGTACTTCATGTTAAAATCTCCCATGATGATAGTTGGGTAAGGAGTTGATGCTAGCAGTGAATTGATGGTGAGTATTATGTTTGATATGATGACGTTTCCAGGTGGGATGTAGGTGAAAACTATGTTGAGAGTGTTTGCATGGTGATGAAATGTAGCTATCAACAAGTTTGCATCGATATATATGATTCTGAATGATGTGAATGGGCAAGCTGGGGTTATTAGTAGGCCAGTTCCACCCGCAGGTGATGACATGTCCCTGGAGCATGCAAAGAAGCCTTCAGTGCGAAGATGCACTGTTGGGTCAATCTGTGATCCACTATATATTTTTGTTTCCAGAAGTCCCAATATATGTGTCTGTGTGATTTTGGTCCATTCTCTAAGTTGATGCAGTTTGTTTGCCGAGTTCAAACCCCGCACATTAAAAGCTGTTATTTTGACTTTCATTATGGTTGTATTTTGGGATTGTTCACATTTCAAAATATGTTAGTGACTGGTTTTCATTGTATGAGCTGTACATTGTTGGAGTTTTAATTGGTTGGTTAGATAGAAGTGATGTCCATTGGTGACCAGTCATCCGTTTGAATTCTGGTTAATGATGATGCGGTGTTGTACTCTTCTGTTTGTGAGTTGTTGTCCTCTTCTGTTTTTGGTTTTTTATTGTTTTTGCTTCTTTTTGGGCGACCTGGCCCTTTTTTTTCTATTGTATTTACTTCAACTTGTGGAAGGCATGGCATGATTGCTTCCATGATATATGTTGATGTGTTATTTTTTATTGTGTGTGTGATGTTTGTTCTATTGGTACTTTGTGTTTCACTGTAATTGCTTTGTGATATTTCAGTTGGGTTAATATTTGAATCATTCGTGCATTGTATGTTTTGACAGTTGCTTGTGTTATTTTGAATTGCTTGTGTGACATTTGGATTTAAGTGCTGCATTCTGTTTGGTTCATTTATACTGTTGTCTTGGTTTTTTGTAGTTTGATCTTCTTTAGATGAAGAAGTTGTTTGCATCTGGTTATTCATATCTGAATTTATCTTGACTATGTTAGTGTGGCTGATATCTTCCGTTTGTGTGTGGTTGAGCTGATTATTTGTTTGCTGTGATTGTAGACTCTTTCTGTTATCACATTGTTTTTTCAGATGGTCGCTGTTTAGTTCATCTGTGTTTTTATTTTCCTCATTGGAATTTTGATTAATGAGAGGGAGTGAGAGTGTTTCTTCAGGTGGAGAAGTTGTTTGCATATTGTTGTACATATTTGGATTTATGCTATCATTATATATATGGTTGCTGTCTTCAGTATGTGTTTGGATGGCCACTCCATTTGTTTTTTGCGATTGTGGATTCTTTTTGGTGTCACATTGCGTTGCCAAGTGGCCTCGCTTCCCGCATGTGTAGCATATGGGTTTAAGCCCTCTTATGAAGAGGCTCAGCATGGCTTCCTGATCTGCAAATTGTGTAGGAATATTGTTTGGATCTATTTCTGGATGCAATCTCAGCTTGAAGTCAAAGCTATTGCTGTATACAAGCACTGGCGTATCTTTCAGATAAATTGGGTTGAATGCTGTGACTTTTCCAAATGGCTGCATCATTTTCTGAAAGATTTTGATGTCATATCCAAGGTATGCATTCTTGATTATGCCAGTAATCTGGTTATGTTGATCTGGATCTACTGCAATGAGTGCATAGTTGCCTAAAGTTTTAATGGTGGTTTGAAACCGGGTTTTTTGGCTTTCTTGGTAAAATTCGAGGATTAAATACCGTGAGTTAGGATGGTCAGCAATCCTTAGTATGCTATCCCAAAGTCCGTGTAGTGTTATTGCTTCATAAAGTAAATTTCTAGGAAATTTATATAGCGATAAATTTGCATCTGTAGCTGATAATATTATTGAACGAGGAGAAAAAAATCTTTTGAAAGACGTATGAAGGCCACGTGGGATCGTATTATTAAACTGTTCACATATTATTTTCAAATCCTCATTATTCCACTGGGCGGTAGGGGGGCATTGATTTTCTTGCGTTTGTATATCTAGCTGCAAAATATCATTAGTATTTATTTTTCGGAAGCGATGGAAAACTTTATTTTTTTCTAAAATTGGAACTTGATTGTGTTCTTTTTGTTGTAAATTATTTTTTTCCGAAGAGAAATTATTTTCCTGTAAATTATTTTTAGCTACGTTGGCATATGTTTTTGCTTCACCTGTAATTTGCATAGGCTTGGATAGCATATTGGCGCCGTTCTGCTGGTCACATGACCGGGGTGTCGCCATTGTAATGCTTTTTACGTTGAGCAACGAATATTATTTTTAACAAAACAATTCATAAAAATATCTATTTAGTTAAAATACAAATTAATTTGGATTGTCCAATACTTACTGTTCATATATATATAACTGCAAGTCAAAGATGTGTTGGTTTTAGTGTTTTCTTTGGTTAAACTCCTAAGATCTCTGTAAACAACGATCCGTTAAAATCATCATTTGCTGCGAGACTTTATTATTATTATTATTATTATTATTATTATTATTATTATTATTATTATTATTATTATTATTATTATTATTATTATTATTATTATTATTATTATTATTATTATTATTATTATTATTATTATTATTATTATTATTATTATTATTATTATTATTATTATTATTATTATTATTATTATTATTATTATTATTATTATTATTATTATTATTATTATTATTATTATTATTATTATTATTATTATTATTATTATTATTATTATTATTATTATTATTATTATTATTATTATTATTATTATTATTATTATTATTATTATTATTATTATTATTATTATTATTATTATTATTATTATTATTATTATTATTATTATTATTATTATTATTATTATTATTATATCTAATAAATGGATATTATATGGTGTGATGCTAAAATTAAATCCTTTTTTATAAAATAAAAATTTCAGTTATCTTTTAGGTGTTTAAAACTAATATTTTTAACTGATGGAACTGCTAGGTATTTTTTAATACAGGATAACATTAGATATGATCATATAGGTTTACAAGTTTGTTTTTTAATATTTTATTCTTCATGTCATTTATGACATGCTTTTCTTACCAACTGCTGACTGAAAAACTATGCTGAAGTCTTTATTATTAAGACTTCTTCATGGCAAAAACAAATGTATAGTTTACTAAAAAATTCACACTAATAGATAAATATTTAACATATATATCCAATCATAATAAAAAACAAAAAAAAGGAGAGGGGAGTTATGTAGTACTGCAAAAGAAATTTAGTCAAAAACCAATGACTTGGAAAAACAAGAGTCCTATGTAAAAGAAAGCCTTGTAAAGAATGGTTATCAATTAGTTATCTTTAAGAAAAACTTAAATAGACCAACAGAAGGAAACGTCAAAAGAAAGGTGAATTATAGGTACTGAAGTGTATACATATATATATAATAAGCATAGCAGACAAACTAAAAAAAATTTACAATAAAATCAGAAGTCTTCCAAAGCTATAACACAT